>JANHJO010006196.1:3286-15477 GCA_032468235.1 Pseudoxyrhopus heterurus | reverse complement strand
CGCAGTGGGCGGGGCCAGCCATAATTTGTGCTGCCGGTACGCCCGTACCGGGGCGGACCGGCTCAATCCCACCACTGGTCCACTTGCTGTGGCCAACTTGCCATGGTCAGCTCAATGCAGGACAACTCTCCAGAGCCAACTTGATGCAGGGCAAGAGTTACACTAATATCAAAGAAATAGTAGAATGGAATCATTAAAGAAAGGATGCAAAAGGAGGGATGGCTGGGGCAAGAGGGTTATGGCGAGTTGGCCACAGCGACTTGGCTGTAGCAAGCTAAACCATTCGATCTGCATTCCCCATCATCCCCTTCCTGTGAGAAACATCTCTATGAGAATCTAAAATAACACCTATTAACAAAGCTAATACACCACACTTGATTGGGTTTCGGCCTAGATATGTGATGAGCAAGCAGGAAATCATGGCTTGTCATAGGATAGCTAACACTTTCAGTGAAAAAAGAGAAGATTCAAAATGATTTAGAAAGGCTTGAGTAGTGGGCTGAAATCAACAGCATGGACTTTAACAGGGATAAATGTAAAGTTCTACATTTGAGAAAAAAAAGAAAGATATAATGGATGGGTAAGGAAAGTTTTTGCATTTTTTGCACATAGATATTGAACTCTCAAAACTATGATCTATCTTTCAACAATCTTATTTTTTCCATTTATCTCATTTAAAAACTTAATTTTGTATTTTGTCCTTAAGAGTATAAATTATCTTAAAGTTTCCTCTACAGTCTCTCAAATCTGATTTTATTTTATGTCACTTTGATTTTTTTGCTTTGTCACTTTTGCATAAGAACGGGTAATTAAAAAAACTTCCATCTAAACTAACCTACACATGTTCACCATCATTGATTCAAATATATTTTTATATTTTCTGAAATTGAAATGCAAACTCACTTGGTTTATGTTTCTCACATTAAAAAATAGGATCAGGCTCTCTTTCTTTTTAGTCTTTCCAACAAAACAACATGTTGGAAAGAAATTATATAAAGAGGATCATGATTCTATCAGTCAACATAACTCTCTGAAAATGGAACAGAACAGGACTAAATTTGGTTGGCAGGGAGATGTCAGCTAAAGAAAAAATGAGTTAAAATTGGCTATATGCCAAAGGATGTCAACCAAAGCAAAAGATACCAACAATGGAAATCCCAGAAATTTTCCCTTAATACAAACTCATGGATTTGGCAGTTGGGCAGCAATGCTGAACGTTGCCAACTGCTTCTTTCTAATCATGTTTCCTCCAAGGACAGCTATTATTAAGTAGTCAAAAAGAATTCCAGAAGCCATGTTCTGAAATGCTTTTCCAACTTGGTTATTATTTCCAAACCAAGAAATTATATAAAGAACAAGGGACTCAGTTTGTCGTCGAAATAACTCTCTCTAACCTGAACAAACTTAGGAAGAGAGAGAAGATGCAAAAATCAACACTGAACTAAAAAAAAAATCTCCAGTTATCCAGTGTCAAAGACTTGATATTACTTGTGCTCTTTGGATGCGTTGAATATAGAAATAGACTATGTATGGACAATTGCAATGAAGATTCATCCAGGGGAAAAATGGCAAAGGTAGCTTCACAAAAAGCAGAGCCAACGACAGTAGCAGAATGTAGAGCCATAGAGGAGACCAGATGTTTGATAATTCTTGCCCAAACAAGGAGAGGATTTGAGATTACCTGCAAGTGCTGCTTCTCACAAGGAATAGCAAGATAGTGGTATCTGGAGGGTTTAGAGTTCTGGAAGGTGAGGGTATAACTATCTTGCTGAAAATGCAGTTAGCGCTTTGAAAGAACGCAAGCTTCTTCCTGTACTAAGGAAGTATTGAGCAAATACTTCCTTTTCTAATAACTTTTTGAAATTGCTTATTGACTGTTTTTCTGCTATGAGGAACCTTGAGATCAATATGTTTTATAGCACCAGGTAAGTTTTCTTAAATCTTTAGTGAAAGTATTTTAAATGTAAATTTAGGGACTTAAATTTCTTTTGAATAAATAGCAAAAGTATGATTGGAAAGTTTATTTTAGAAAGTTACAAATGGACCAGGCTCCATTTGTAACTTTAGGGTCCAGATAAATTTCAGATAGGATTTTGAAATTAGCTATAAATAACCTTTCCCAAAGGAAAAATGTATTTGTTTTGAATTCTTATTTAAAAAGCATAAGATTAAAACTTGGACACTAAAGGGAATTAGAAGGAACTAAAGACAACAATTAAAAGAGATGATCACTCAAACTTGACCGACAAATACAAAATTATTGCAAAATTATTTCCAGGGATAAAGATTAAGACTGTTAGAAGAAAAGGAAGAAATATAAAATTGATTTATTTAATCAGGGTTAATATAGATATAGATATGAGCTATGACAGCTCTGTGGTTAGAATGAAGTATTTCAGGCTAATTCTATTGACTGCCAGCAGTTCAATTCTTACCAGCTCAAGGTTGACTAGCCTTCCTCCTTCCGAGGTCAGTAAAATGAGAACCCAGATTGTTGGGGCAATATGCTGAGAGAGATATATGTCTAAGTGCTATTATTATTGCTATATGTCATTATCTGAAATTCTTAATGTATTTTTGGTGTCATCATGACTGAAATGTTTTGTAAATTTATTTATAGATAAGAGATAGGGTATTGGAAGAAGAGATCATTTCTTGTATTTTAAGATAAAGTGTTACTAAATTATTTATAATTGTGATGGAGGAAGCGATTTGTATATAGTTCTTTTTTTTTCTTTACAATATTCTTCTTTCTTTTTTATTTTATGTACCTACAATACTATTTTTTCTTTTTTAAGTGTATTAACTTTTATTATTATAGTATTTTTTTACAAAATTATTATAAAAAGAACTGCAATGATATGTAGTTGTCTTTTATCAAATACTAGCCGATAACCTGGCTTCGCCCGGGTATTTATGCCTTGAGCAGCGAATGCTGCAGCCTACAATTCCCAGCGTTCTTTGCCTGATTTGCATGCCTTGCCTCTATTGGCTGGATTGGCTGTTGCTGCCTCGGCAGCTGCAGAGGCCTATACACATGCACAGTAAAGTGTTGGTGGGGGTGTGTGGAGTTCAGCAGTCTTTTTGGGGGGCAAAGAAGACCCGACAGCATTTGTGACACCCCCCCCCAGTGTTTGTCTCGGGAGTGCAAGGTATGTGCCTGGCAAGTTTGGGCCAGATTGGTGCTGGCATGGAAGAGCCTATTCAGCACATACCCACAAACCCACACAACCAGACTTCTGTTTTATATATATAAGATTTCCTATTGTGTATCATTCCTTTGTATACAGCCTAAACTTCATTTCTTAATAGTTGCTTCCTTGTGAATTTTTTCATCTCTATTCTCTGATTTAGAAACACTATATCATGGGTAGTTGTTCTTATGACCCTATTGAATACAGTTTGGTGCACTTAATATGTAGATTATGACAGAGAACTGCACCAGATAATCTAAGCATTGTCAGCAGGCTTTTAAATACCTTTTGGACTTGGGGATGAGAAAAGATTTGTATCTATACTGGTAATATCATTAGCCAAATTATGAATGTGATGAATATCCCACTGGAAATGTATATAGTGAACAGCATGGCATAAGGGATTAACACAGAGAGCAAAACAGCATATATAATTTGTCACTGAGTCTCTAGAGCTAGTCATATTCCGAAAAGCAAATGTCAAATTATTCAATAAATATTGTTACTTAAATGCTTTTGGAAAGTAATAGAGAAATAGGTCAACTAATTCTCGTGTGAATCTTTTTTGCATTCGTTTTCATCTATAGTGCATTAGCATTCATAATAAAATTGAATAAAGAAAAGGATAATTCATTTAATAAAAAATATTTTAATATAATGATAAGTGAATAATTCATGAAACAGATGAACTTCATCCAATTCAGTAATTTGTGGCTACTCTCCTTAGGTTTATGAGTGATATTTGAAAATCTAATACAAATCTTGACTCTTTTCTAAGATATAGTTCAAACTTGAAAGAAAGATGATAGATTCCCCAAACATTGTGACCATATGAATAATTTAATTGTCAGGCAAAGTTGCTTTTTGGAATGCTGGCTGCCATTTACTATATTCCCTAGTAGAAAAGGTTATTGTGCTTTTTCTCCTTTTTTCAAAACAAATGGAAGAACATTTGTAATTTCTGACATTAAAACAAGCAACTTGGCAGCCACCTGGCCCATTGGCCCAGCCTGCTATTTAGAAGTTTGGGACTAGACTAGAGACATAGTTGCTGAAGGACATGATGCTGGCCTGACTAAAAATTGGAAAAACAGAGAGTGAAGGAGAGAGAAGTTTGCACAGTTGATCAAACTGCTGGAAGAGAAAAATTAAAGAGAAAAGTTAAGCATTCAGAACAATTGTCAGTTTCTGGTGGAGAAAGGGGAAGAAAGGGTGACTTTCCTGGAAGAAGGGAAGTGCAAACCACATTGTATCAGAAATACTAATAATGAAACTAAAGCTTAAATAGTAAATGAAAAGGCAAAGACAATGGAAAAGATGAAAACAAGAAAAGACAACATGGCTAGATAATATCACTGAAGACCCAATCTGAATTTATGGTGCTCAAGTCATAGGAAACAAGTGCTCAAGTCAAATAGGAAGCAAAAAAAAAAAAAGGTTTGTACAGTGTGCTCTCCATAACTATGATGTTCAATAAAATGCAATACTGTAGTTCGGCTTGTTGGACAGAGACATGGTGAGCCAGCAGAAGGAATAAAATAGGGAATTAATCTGGAATCCTTATGTAGAACAAAGGAGCAAAGTCTGACTTCCCTTGAATGTCTTATCTAGTCTTACCTAGGTGCAAACCATTAGTCTGAGATTTATTGCTTGAACATTAACATATCTAATTAAACTCTTCACATATGAATCTGGTGGTTTGCACTTGACACTGTTTTTTTTGATCAGCCATAAACTGAAATATGTTGTACTTTTTAAATTATTGCATATACAAACGCTAAACACATTTCTATAAATGCTGGTTATAGCTCATTAAATATTCTGGCTTTTTGCTACAAAAAATTACATGCTCTTTTAGGCTATTTTAAATACAGATTTCCTTTCACTGTAGCAGAAAATAACTATCTGAAATATAGTGCCTTAAGCTAATATATAAAGTCCATTCTACAATGAAATACAACATCCTGAAAGCTTGCTATTTTTGATTTAAAGGAAGACAACTATCTTTTGAAACATTTATTACCTGAGTTAGCATCATAACAACACCCTTGGTTTTAAAGTGATGAACAGATCTGTGGAATGAACCTGCATGAATGTAGTCATAAAACACTTTTGAGAAAGTCCAATTTATAATAGCATTATGATTCCATCAATGTGATCTCAGTACTCTCATTTTTGTTATATTTAAACTCTAGCAGTAATAATTTGAGCTCTAGCTCACACACACACACACACACACAGTTCTGCGTATGTAAGTATGGTATATTAAAAATGTATAGCTTTAAGCATTCTGCAGTTACCCTTTTGTATTTTTGTTCTACTCTGTTTCCTCTGACCTTTTCTCAGAATTTTAACAAATCTGTTCCCATGGCATACTTCCAACACTAATCAATGTTTTGCAGTTTCTTGAAACAAAACAGTGAGAAAAGAACCTTATTCTTAATTTAAAATGTTCCATCTAATAAGTAAATTATAATATGTATCAAACATTTTCCCCTGTTTCTCAACAATATTGGATTAATTATATATCACAATTCAGATTACTTTTTTGACTAAGGAACCTCCTCCACAACTTGTGTAATATGTAATGAGAAAAAGAAATTAAAGGGAGAAGGAAAAAAAAGAAATATAGCTATGTCTGGTTTACAACAATACCATTAGTCTGTACTTTTACATGCTTGCAAACCATTGTTGTTTCTATCATATCTACATACTATTATCTACATAGGTTTTTTATTTTTTTAAATTTGTCTTAATAACTTTATCAGCTCCATATAACCAGATTGCCAGTCTTCTTTCTCTTCTGAATCCATTCAATATTAATTCATTTATTTATTTAGTGATTTTCATTCTATTTATGTGACAGTAATTAAACTACTATTATTTTACTGGACCTCATTTTAATATTGAAGAAAGTTGCATACAGGTCTTTTGCATCTCTAAAGTTGCAAAATTTGGAGATTTGGGATCGACAGTAGGATATATATACTGGGCAGCTGTGGTATAGTTCTTGTTACCAAATGTGAAAATATGGAGTTGGAGGATGTGAAAAACATAAGCAAATAGTTAAATGCTAGAATTTTACAGAAGGTGGAGGTTATAATGTAAGCAACCTGATATTGAATACATACATAACCACCCATCTTGTAAGACAGAATTCTGGATGACAATATGAACAAAACCAACCAAGGTAATAAGCACCTGACCCATAATTTCCAATCTGTCAAACCATAAAATCCTCGGACTCTAACCTCACCATTTCACAGTGCCTAAGGCCAACACTTTATGGCTCTCTAGAAGACTAAAAGGTTGTGTGCCTACAGATCCAAAGGGAAAGGAGTGTTTCCTAGGGCAGGAGCTGCTGCAGTACATCTGTGGGTCTCTGAGTTTAAATAAAACATATCCTTGACAACTATAGTATTTGTGAAAGCAATATCAGATGGGATTTGGAGGTACCTAGGGAGGTGCACATAAAAAAGCCATTTTATCTTCTGCATTAAGGTCTTGCATGAAAACTCATGAACATTAATCTAAAACAATTATTGTTTCTTGTGCAATCTTTTATATATGAAAAAATAGACCTTTAGTGGAACTCCTGCTGTGGACTGCATAAATCCTAATGCTTATTCAGCTTCATAAAATAATTACAAACAGAACTGTTAAAACGGGGTCTTTATATTATAGATATCACTTATTTTTATTGCTTTTTGATTGGTTGCTTTCTGATTTTTATTCATGCTTCAATTAGAATTATTTATACTGTGGGCATTTTAATGTTTAAATTGTAATGCACTTAGAGTCTTTTGATTGCAGTGGAAATAAATGAATGAAATAAGGGCACCATTAATGAAACGGTATTACCAATAATGTTCCTTATTGTAATTTGTAGCTTGTTTATACTCTTTCAAGAATAAATGTGATTACTTTACCATTCAACAAAATAAGAATTGATTAACTCTTCTAAATTTGCTTTCTATATTTTTTCCAATCTTAAATTGAGTTTGATCTAAAACCTGTTTTAATTTTAGAAAGGTTCTGGTAATATTTGTATAAGAATTCATATAAATGTATCCTGCTACACGTTTTCAGGTGGTTTTTAAAAGCAATTTTGTGTAATGCATTGCATTTGGATGCACTATTGTCATGAATATATATGTATGAGCCTTTCCCTCTACTGAAGAACACCACTATATTCATAGAGACGTGATTTTGAAAATATTAGAAATTAACTTGCTTGAATAAAAATGGATACTAAGCTTATTCTTTCTTTCCATCTTATATATATAATAATAATATTCTAGTTCTCCTATAATATTGGGATGTATAGTAATCAAGATGCTAAATAAAGAAAAAATAGAGAAACTTGAAGGAATATGATCCTAGGGGCACAATATAATTCACCTCATCAGAGGAGTAGGAAAATAAGAAAACAAAGAAATAAAGAGCAACTTTATCTTCTCTTCACATGAAGAAGCATATAAAAATCAATATTGCATATAAGCAAGTTTTTGTATATTGCTGTGATGAAATATTATACATCCCAATCATTTTCCAACAGAAGAAAGAATCATTGGTGAAGGAATAAGGAAAAATGTTTGGATAATTTGAGAAAAGAAATATAAGTGGAGATCAATCCTATGGTTTGTTTTATGAACCCTTTTCCAACTTTTTGAGTGGAGGGAATTATACTCAATACATTTGGATACAATTATGTAATGATTTTGCCACACTCATTTCAAGCAGTGTGTAACATTTTCCCAAAGTATTACAAAGGTGGAAGAAGAGAAAAAACATGAAAAATGAGAAAGAAATAATGCAAAACAACATCTTCCCAAATTCCAGGGCCCAACAAGGCACCATAATGTTCTAAAAATGTAGGCTTGTCTATTTAAAAAAAAAAGTTAAATAACAAAAAAATACAAAAGCATTGGGGAAAAAATCCCTATTATGACTTTATTTATTGATTAGCCCTTGAGCCATATCAAAGTGCAAAATTCCAGAATGACAGAGCTAGAAGAGACCTTGGAGATCTTCTAATCCAACTCGCTGCTCAAGTAGGAGATCCTATTCCATTCCACACAAGTCGCTGTCCAATCTCTTCTTAAAGCCTCTGGTGATGGTGCACCTACAACTTCTGAAGGCAATTATAATAATACTTAAAAACATGCAGGAGAAACCCATTCATTTTCCTAAAAGTGCAAAGATACATATAATAAGCAGACTGTCCACCATGGTGGATCCCCAGGTCAGGTGGCAAAGCCATATGTTTGGGCTTTCCAGAAGGTCAGCAAGGACAGGGGCAGTTTAACCATGGTTGGTGGGGGGCATGTTGTTCCAAAAATCAAGCACTGCAGCAGAAAAAACTGTCATCTTATCTCAGATGACATTCTTATGTGAATAGGGCCTGAAACCTGCCCTTTCTGCTGGATTTAATAGGGAAGGTAATTATGATTGGGTGTGGTGGTCTCTCAAATACACCTTTTTGAAAAGACCTGTAATCAGAATAGAAGTAATGTTTTCCAAGCAGGATTTAAAAGATGATTCATAACTGTCATAACTCTAGATAACACCAGACCATCTGATTTTAATTTTAACATACTCACTCATTAAATCTGCAGGAGAAATGTTAATAATTATGAATTAACTGTCATTGCAACTTTTCCACATGTGAATATCCTGTAAAGGAAGGACTCTCAGAAACCACTCACACAAGCAGGACATCTGCCTCCTGACTGTAATTGTTTCACATCCTGACATCCTGATCTCCTGACCTATGTAATTATACCTTCCAGTTCCTGCCTTCTTGACTGCCCACGCTATTATTACCTATAAAAGGACTGATGGTATTCCATTCAGTTGGTTGTATTTGGTTATAGAGAGATAATATTATTACGTGGTTTGCTGATAAATAAAAGAAGTTCCTCATTGACATCATTGGTGTGCTGCTTCTTCTATCGGCACGATGCCATCCCATTTAATTCTGACAAGAAATCTACACTTCCATGGGGCATAAAATTCTGGGTCACTTCTAAGTTATGGATTACTCATTTTTAGATTGCATTTAGCCTGTGCTCTTTCCATTTTTAGGAAAGGAACTAACATATTTAAATATGAGCCAGCAATGTGTTGTAGCTGCCAAAAAAAGCCACAAAGACCTACACTTCATTAAAAGATGGATAGAATCAATGCACACTTATAATACTGCATCCAGTTTTGGTTGCCATGATATAAAAAACATACTAGATTCTAGAAAGTGTGCAGAGAAGAACAATAAAGATGATTAGGGGAGCTAAAACATATAAAGACCAGTAGCAGGAATTGGGTATGTCTAGTTTAATAAAATAACAACTAGAGGCGACTTCATAGCAGTGTTTCAATATCTAAGGGGCTACCACAAAGAAGAATGGGTCAACCTATTGTCCAAAACACCTGAAGGCAGGACAAGAAGCAATGGATGGAAACTAATCAAGGAGCAAACCAATCTAGAACTAAGGAGAAATTTCCTGACAGTGAGAACAATTAATCATTGGAATGACTTGCTTCTAGAAATTGTGGGTGCTCCAACACTGGAAGTTTTTAAGAAGAGGGTGTACAATGATTTGTTTGAAATATAAAGGCTTTCCTGGTTGAGCAGGGAATTGGTCTAGAAAAATTTCCAAGGTTCCTTCCAATTCTGTTATTCTGCTATCTTCCTCTTTAATAAACTCAAATTATAATTTTAGCAAATTTTAGATTTTAATGGTTTCTAAGTTTAGATTGTTAACTACCTCTGTAGGAGTAAATTAAGGGGAAAAAACCTTAGAAAATTCTGATAAGATTCCTACATTAGGGCTCTAGGTTTCCTAAGCTGTTATCAAATTTCTTCACCAGCTGCCAACATCCTGATCACCAAAC
This sequence comes from Pseudoxyrhopus heterurus, assembly GCA_032468235.1. NCBI lineage: Eukaryota > Metazoa > Chordata > Lepidosauria > Squamata > Pseudoxyrhopus > Pseudoxyrhopus heterurus. Next base: position 5,389 of record JANHJO010006196.1, on the reverse strand, counting down.
TGAGCTGGAATTAAAAACTCTTCCAGACTCCATCTCCTATCTCTACAAGAAGCAAGCTGTCCATTTCCATCAACTGCTAAGACTGAGCCTATTCAATACCATCTAAGGCTGCATCAAAGGAAGTCACCTATAAAGAAAGTGTGAACATTCTGTATGCGAACATGACTACTCATAATACTCCTTCCAATATTGATAAGGTCACAAATTATGCATGAAGCATTATAAGAACTATTGGTAAAACTAATGTTATTGCTTGAAGAACTATCCACAATGGCACCATAGTGCATCTGTGACTCAAATAATACCACAAGTGTAATGGTTTAAAAAGCACCATACATTATGCTTGACACTTTATTAGCCATTATTTAATTAGAGAGAAATGTGTTTTGCATATATTACAAACTGTGCTTTCTTCCAATTTTACTTGTCTACAGAAGTAAAATGAGCATGTCAGAACTACTGCAGTTATATAAACTTGCCATGGAAAATTACAACATACATTCTGTATGTGGGAGACAATTTCATTTGCTTTGAATAGGGTTATAAAGTATACAGTTTTTGAATCAATAAGTGACTTGAAATGCAGTTGTTCTCTGATACCAAGACTGAAGAATTTTACATGCAAAAACTTAACAGTAGAAAGTAAGATATAAGAATGCATTATATCATTCTGCCTGTAAAATAATGCATAATGGGAACAAGTGTATGCATTTTTCACAAAAGGAGATATGTGATCATGGTTTTTGTTTCTCTGGAAACACATTTAATTTTAAGAAGCTACATAGAATTTGAAACTACACAGAAACTGAAACTTTCAAAGTAATAAATGTATCTTGTCTTTACAAACTATAGCTTAGTCTGCCCATGCTATCCTTTTCTAGTACTTTATATTGCAGAAGGATTCTCCCAGGTACTGCGGTTGGGATGTTGGCTTAAGAGCACATGCATGGCTATATGTGACTAATAGTTTTGTGTTTTTATTGATCCCCAGTACAGTTTTAGTTGTTATTTTGCTTTGCTTTTTTTGTTCCTTTGTTTGTTTGCTGTCCAGAGTTTCTTGGATTGGTCAGTGACCACAGAATTGCATTAATAAATAAACAACCCAACAACAAATTTAAAAAAAAATCTTATCACTGAAAATAAACTCATTTTCAACACCCTTATTATGAAATAGTATTATTTAAATATTATATATTTAAAAATGTTGCTGCTGTAAAAGCCAGAAGAAAAACATACTTTAATTACCTTTTTTTTTTAAAGTATTTCAGTAATACTGAAGTTACTTCATTTTATAATAGGTTAAACGTACTCAGTTAACTATGGATTTTCATCAGAGAACATGGCAGATTAGTAGCTGTAGCTAAAGTATCTAGTCACCTTCCCTATTATTCTGTGCTACATATCAATTGTGTCATTACTTGCAAATATATATTTACTACATTTCTTTATATATTGACTCTTTTCTGTATTTATTTTATTGAAGCTAGAGCTCATCTTAAACCAAGGATAATTGGCATTATCCGTGTGCAGGAAGCTTAAAATCTGTGCTCAAATTATGCTAAAGCAGCAAGAAACAATCAATACACAACCATCCCTATTCTATCTAGGATCAGATCCAGAAGTTTTTACAAACAAAACAGTTAAAATTAAGAGCCAAAAGCAAAATGAAGAAAATAAAGCGAAGTCTAAATACATGAAAGATTTTTTTAAAAAGGGTTTAAAATCTTGGACATATACCAAAAACCAAAATGATAAATTAGCAGTCAAAATATTTACGTATTATCTAAGATTGATTTCAATATTGAACAAATGTGTTAACAAACATTTAGATTATTCAAGATACACATGAAAATGTGCTCATATTTATACTGAAAACATTACTATACATTAATAAATTGTTCCAATAAATACAGTATATAAAAAAGTAAAATTCAAGAAAACTTAATTATATATACTTGCATTTGCTTTTTTGTCATTGTCTATGGAGATTCTCAGTCATCCAGGTCATGGTTGTCCCGAAGGTGCTTTTTTCAAGAGACAACTGGACTTTCTGGTTTTTCTTTGAAAACATTTCGCTTGCATTCCAAGAAGCTTCTTCAGCTC
>JANHJO010006195.1:47555-65003 GCA_032468235.1 Pseudoxyrhopus heterurus | reverse complement strand
TACTGCATCATCTTTTAAGATTTTCAATAGTTCAACTGGAATACTGTCACCTCCACTAGCTTTGTTGTTGCTCAGACAAAAAATGAGGTGTGTGTTAATTGGACCACTATTGTTGATTGTTTTAATATTGGAAAAATCTTCTTGCATTTGTGGACTACAGTTCCCAAGAGAAATCTATCATACCTGGAATTTTAGAAAGCTGTTCTAAATTATAATTATAAAATAAGCCAGTACAGTGCTGGATCATTCCACGGTTACATATTAATATGATTGTTTACTCCTTTGTAAAACTGCTGGTCAGTTAACATTAGTGTATTTGCCTGCCTTTCTTTTTCTATTGAAGTATTTCTATATATGCAGTACATAGTCCTGAATCAATAGTGAATAAATTATACTGTATTATCTTCTCCCAGTTTTTGCCACCAGAGGCCACTGGCATCCCATGGAATCTCTTATTAGGAATCTGTTTGAGATTTTAAAATCTTTGTTTTGTTAATGGGATAAATAGCCTGCCTTTTTAGTTTTACCATTTCCCCTCCCAATCTTGCAATTACAGTAGGAAAACCCAATTGTATTGCTGAAAACAATTATAAGGCATTAATGAGTGCTAGTGAGTTCAGAAATGTGTGTGAAGATGAACTGAAGCCAACACTAAATGGAAGAGCTTTGGCAATGCACCAGAGTTGGAATTTGAAGGGAATTTTATTTGGATTGACCCAAGACAGGCTATAGGAGAAACCTGGCATTTAACCACTTTTAGAAGAGTGCCAATTGTCACAGTTTTTAAAGGATACATACAGATTACAGGTTATATTATAATATTCTCACTTCTAATGCCACACAGTTCTTTTTTTTAAGAACAAGAATATTTGTGTTCGTGAGTACAGTATAGGAATGAAGCAACTAAATACAGGTAATCCTCAACTTTTCTGTTGTTCTGTTGTCCAACATTTCTGTTGTTAAGTGAAACATTTGTTAAGTGAATTTTGCCCCATTTTACAACTTTTCTTGCCACTATTGCTAAGTGATTCACCTAAGTTGTTAAATTAGTAACATGGTTGTTAAGTGAATCTGGCTACCCCATTGACTTTGCTTGTCAGAAGGTCACAGAAGGTGATCATGTGACCCCAGGAAACTGCAACCGTCATAAATATGAGTCAGTTCTCAAGCATCTGAATTTTGACCACGTGACCGTGGGGATGCTACAACAGTCGTAAGTTGTAACTTCAAACAGTCACTAAATGAACTGTTGTAAGTCAAAGTTTACCTGCTTGCACCCCCATTATATGTTGGTGAATTGGAAGCTGGGCCAAATTATGCGAACTAGGTTCTAGCAAAAGGGTTTTAAATACAAAAAACTATAAATAAAATCTGGCAATTTTAAATTCATATATTTTTCAGTTATTTTTTCTTTGATTTAATTAATTCTACTAGTTCATTTTTAAGGTGCTGGTACAGAAACCAGGAGACTGTTAGTTCTAGTCGCATCTTAGGCACGAAAGCTGGCTGGGTAACTTTAGGCTACTTACTCTCTCTCAGCCCAATCTACCTCACAGGATTGTTGCTGTGGGGAAAATAAAAGGTAAAAGGAATAGTATATATGTTTGCGGCCTTGAATTACTTATAAAGTAATAAAGCCAGCATATTTAATAAAATAAATAACCTGCCTTGAATTTTTTTAAAAAAAATATTATGATCAAGAGTGGTTGCACAAATAAACTTATCGAGTATTTTTATTGGCTGAAAACCAATGCTACATTATCATCACTTCTGAACCCTTGCCCTGATGTACATCTAGTCTGCACATCAAGGTTGTTATACTTTGCCATTGGAAGCAGCTCCAAGGAATATCAATAGAGTATTAGCACAAATCATCAGACCGAGGCTCTCTAATCTAGTATAGTACACTACCTGTTGTGGCTGCTGTTGGCATGGAAACAAATTGGTTACAGGCTACAAGAAGGATATAAAGAAGGCTCCATCCAAGAGAAGTTTCAAACAATGGTTAAAATGGTGAATTTGGGCATAACTGACAGCTAGAATACTACTGATTAAGTAATGTGACACTTGAAAGTATCCTGGATAAAAGTCACTATAGCTTCTCTTTTGGCTTTCTCTATTAAGCTAAACAGATGGTAAATGATCTTACAATTTTCAGTTAGATAAACTCTGGTTCACTACACCCCCAGAATTTTGCAAAATTTACCCAATGGAGTCCTATAATTAACATTTCTTATAATTAATGGTTTTTAGAATACCTCAGCTTTGGGTGGTGTGTGTGTGTGTGTATAAACACACAGATGTTTCATTTCCCTCAAGCATTTGTCTTTTCTGAATGATGGAATCTACCTGGTATTTAAATCGGTTTTACTTTATGCTTTCTGCTCTACTAGCCAACTGTAAAATATTGCCTGATTGACCATGTTTGAACTGGAGTCATGAATCCTTACTGTTCCTTGTCGGCAAACTTTCAGGGGGAACGGACAGCAAGATGTTACTGTTCTTATGCTTCCTGGTGTGTAACAAGGCAGTATTCTGCAAATTGGAATTTACAAGCAAGCTGGCCAATCTGTTGGCTACCCCCCTTTGATTCTCATATGTCTCTAATTTCCCATGACTAAGCATACCATTGCACACAATCTGACGATCCCTAACACAGCAGATGCAGTTTGGCAGGGGCATCTAACTGTGTGCTAATTAAAAGGGCTGATGAAGAACAATGCAAGCCTGCCTGTTCTTCACGAGAAGTGCTGATCCAAGCCAATTAAGGCTATATACCATACTACACATGGCACATGCCACCACCACCACCCCCGCTTTCCCTTCTAGTGATTGCACTAGAAGCAGGGCAGACCACAACACTAACTTAGCTTTTCTTCTTTTACATCATACTATCCCAATCTCCACTATTAGCAAGAAGAAAAAGGATGGGATGGATCAGCAAAATCATTGGGGAAAGGTCCCTTCATTTGGAGAGGGGGAGGGGAGATTTTGAAGAGTTGAGTTTCACTGTTAGTTGCATGAAGTGTGGAGAGTGATTGTAGAAATTGTCCTACTTAAACCAAAATCTGCTCTAGTGTTTGGAGATTTTTCCAGACTATACAGAGGGTGCCATGTGGCAGCCTCGAAGCTTCCAAGTAAAATATGGCTTGAAAATGCTTGTCTCGGAGTTTATTGGTTTGGAGTTGATTAATTGGAACGCTGACACCACGGTGATGTAAAGGGAAGGCTGAACTGATATACAGGTAGGCCTCAACTTACAGCAGTTCATTTAGTGACCATTTGAAATTACAGTGGCATTGAAAAATGACCATTTTTCACACTTATGACTGTTACAGCATTCCCGTGGTCACATGATTTACATTCGGAAGCTTGACAACTGACTCACATTTATGACGGTTGTAGCATCCCAGGGTCATGAGATCACCTTTTGCAACCTTCTGACAAGCAAAGTCAATGGGGAAACCAGATTCACTTGACAGTGTTACTAATTTAAGAACTAGAGTGATTCACTTAATAAATGGGGCAAGCAAAGTCGTAAAATGGGACAAAACTCACTTAAAAAATTTCTCTCTTACCAACGTAAATTTTGGGCTCAGTTGTGGCCATAACCTGTATTGTCTTTTAGCTTACTTTTTGCCTCTTGGAATGTTATGCTAAAGTCTCCACTGGGGGATGCTCTTGTATTTTGCATTCAGTCCAACTCACTGAACTGGGCAATGTTTGGATGTTGAGGGGCATATTTAACATTTTTCTGTGGGATGGAGATGGGTGTTAAAGGTCACAATGGGTCAAATAACATGGCAAACTGTGCAATGCTATACTGTATCAAACTTATTGGTAGTTTGGTATTTCTTATTGTTTTGGAGAGCCTTTATTTTTTTTTAAACCACATCATGCCTATGTTAGGACACCCATTCTTTTACGTTTCAAATTTTGAAAAGATGCGTCAATATACACCAGGCACAGTCAGTCAGGACACCAAAGTTATAATCACAACAAGAGGCCCATATATACAATTTAGGGCAAAATGATTCAATTTTGAGTGTGAACGTAACTCCCCTTTCTGGATCTATTTCAGGATTACCTCTCACAGGATCCAGGAAGGGTAGATAAAGGGCCGAGCAAAGGTTGGGAGAGGTATGCTACATGGGTTGTAAGACAGACCCTTCTTATCGTAGATGGTGGCTAGATATTACCTGCTTTTCACAACCAAATGACACACTGGTTTTTCACACTCACATTCAGGACTTAGTTACACACAGATTGATTGTGCCTCTTGTTTGCCTATTAGAGATATCACTTTGTGACTGTTTATCATTCTTTTTAATTAACTTGCTTTAGGGATTCATCTTGCTTTTGTGGATTCTGATTTGCTACAAGTTCTGCAAAGTGGGCACGACATAAATATTTCAAATAAACAGAACAATAAACCTATAAAGACACACATTCAGAAGTCAAATTTATATTCAATATAATCTCATTCCTGGTTTTCTATGGCTTAGGTTACAACTTGATATACTGTTATACCCAGGTGCAGGCCAGGTTTCTGGTTGTATTTTGATGGTGACTTCTAGAGCAATCTGCATGATGACTAAGCTAAGGTGCTTTGGCTCTAGGATCAACTACAGAAAATCCGTTCTGTCTGTTCAGGAATTACAATGTGTATATCTGTTGCTGCACTTCACATTATTTCAGCTGAACAGCTTGAGTCTGTTTTTTGCTTAAAGCGTAAGCCAGACTAAAGCTTCCAAGGAGCTGAATCAAGAGTATAAATACCGTAAGACCATAACATTGAGTATCTCTGAAAGATCCTGTGCTGTCTGGGAATTCTGAAATCCAATCTACTGTCTATTGATAAAAATTGAATAAGGACCACCACATTCACATAGTGGCAATGAATGAAGATATTATTGGTACATAGCTCAGTCTTCATCCTATTACTTGTCAGCTTCATCTGCAGTACTAACTTTAAGGAATAACAATTTCTATTTGCTCTATGTACAGTATTTCCTAGATTTTACTAAAATTTTGGGAAAGACTGGTTGAGTCATTGGTGTAGGAAACAGTTCGATCTTTTACATGTCTCATCACAATATAATATATGTAGTTATACAGAATTGAACAACTGTCGTCTGAGATTGCTAAGATTGTTCTATACATTTAGGACACCATTTAATAAATTATGGATTTTGCTTGTCCTATACCTGTTCAAATATGCCAAAAGAAATTCCACTTTTTCTATGTGGAAAACTCAACCTGATTCTCAGTGAATTGATTCCTCAGAACTGCCTACCCAATAACATGGTATATCTACTGTAATACTAAGTGTCCCAGTGCTGAAGCAGAAAATCTATAGCCCAAATTGTATCTGTTATGATAGGGGTGTCAAACTTGATTTCATTGAGGGCCACATCAGGGTTGTGTTTGACTTTGGGGGAGCAGGGAGGAGGCATGGCCAGGTTGGGTGTGGCCAGCTCAACATCACTTGTGTCAGGGCACCTGTGGTGGCCTGAGCGCTCTGCCTGTGAAAGCTGCACGTGGCCCTCCCAAGCTACATTTTTGCTGAAAGAAGGTTGCAAGAGGCTGTCACAGCCGAAAATGGAGCTCAGAGGGGCCCCGTATGCGGTCCTCCCGAGCTCCATTTTCACTGGCAGAGGCACCTCGGGCCGATCCTTCACTGTTTCCAGGGTGACCCTACAGCCAGATCTAAGCACCCCGTGGGCCAGATCTGACCTGCAGGCCTTGAGTTTGACACCCCTGTGCTATGAGCTCACCAGCCTGTAAACCCTCTCTTAATCTACTTGTAGGAAATGTGAGGGTCTTTCAGAAATATTGGCTGTCAACTTTCATTCGTCTAACCCAGGGGTGTCAAATTGGCAGCTCATGGGCTGGATGCATCACGCACAGGCCATGCCAACCCCAGCTCCGCAAAGGGAAAAGCATCACGATGTCACGTGACGGCAATGTGATGCTACGAGTTTGACACTTGCGGTCTAACCTAATGATCATTAGCAAGAGATTGGGAACTACATCCAAAATGCACCAGCTTGTCCATAATATTTACTGAAACAATGACCATGAAGTGCTTTGAAAACTAAAATGATATAAATGCTAACCATTAATATTGTAATAGGTGCCAGATGGAGCAATTTCAGGTATTTTCCACATGGCCACTGGAATGCATAGGAGGGCCTAAGACTTTGATGATGTATGAAAAAAAAAAAAATGCACCACATATTTCACAACCTTAACAGGAGAGGTTAGGCTGGAAGCCAATTTATCATCCCCATTTACCCAAGGCTATTATAATTCCATGCAGATTTGGTGAAAATAAATTGAGAATCTAAAGCTTTGTGTGGCTTCTGAATTTTCACACAGTGTCTTTCTCTTTCTCATGATTGCACATAATGGAATGTGAATTTCACCCAAGGTCTACATAAAGGGAAAGTTTGCATAGGCAGAAATGCCTTGTCTTGCAGGGTGTCCCTCCCTCTGTCTCTAGGCATATTTTCTTATCCATGGCTCTCTAATGTTCACACAGCCAAAATTATACTTGATTATTATAACCTGGACCCAGAACAAAGAAAACACATTGCAAAATATTTAAAGATACCTTGGTTAGATGGGTTGCCTCCATCTGGATCCATTTGCCATCAAAATGGCCACTGGTTAACAGAGTGGTTCCCCCCCTCCAGTTATGATCAGGGGGTTATGAAAGGGTGGGGAGAGAGAAAGCTATGTAGGAACAATTTAAAAAATAATTTTTAACCCAATAGGAATCTGCCCTAATTGAAGCAGCATATTCACCCAACTCTGCAGAAATGCAATTGTCTCGTACAGTTTTTTGGGGGGAAACTGGAAATTCTTCTTTGATCAGATGAGTAAAACAAAAGGGACAAAGCCTCATATTTAAGATTTTGCAAGTTTTCTTGGTAACCGTCTTTGTCTACTTCCAAAATAATACAGCATCCACCATATAAAAAAGTGCCTGACTGTCACAGGTGTGTCAGTCACTGCTGCCTACTTCTTTCAAGCATGCAGAACTCAAACCGACCTACCATCTTATTCAGGAGCTCTTCCGAATTAATATTAAGTACGCACAGCTGTTTTGATGGAGACAAGGACACCTCCTCGTCTTAAAGAGGGAGGAGTGTTTTCTTTTTTAATGTTTTAAATCCCCAGTGCCACTGGAGCGATGCTGCAAATCAATTCTCTCTAGGTCAAGCAACAGTAGCAAAGCCGCCTGCAGTTACGCGCCGGCCCCGCTTGCCTTAGCCTTCAAAGCGAGCCGTTGAAAAGCATTGCTTTGCAGCTCCTCCACGGCTCCAGGCGTGCTGTGTAGCTAGCCAGTGCTTTCCCTTTTCTTTTACAAAACTGTCAGGCAAAATCGGGCAGAACGATATTGGCTGCAAGGAACTCGGAGGCTCCTCCCAGAGTCTGGATCCCGAGATTTTTTGGACGATTTCTTCTAACTCCGTTGCAAAGGCTGGCGAAGGAAACAAGTTACCGCACTGCAAAACCGCGGAGCAGTCTCCGCTTGGAGGAACACCCAGCTCTCTTGCTCCTCTCGCCTTTCCTAAAATCTACCTTGGATGGCAATGGTTTTAGGGGGCAACTGGCGTTGGCGATCGGGAAAGGAAAACGCTGACCCCTTGGATTTCTGCGCAAAGAAAGCTAAACGAGATAGAGGACAATGAAGACAAAAAAAGGATCTGAAGCAAAGACATTCTCACGGACCCTCGTTCTCTTGGTCTGAGGTTTAGTCCGGCTTTTGGGGCTCAAGGATTCTGAGGGAGAGAAAGGGGAACAGGGGGGGTGGGAAGCACCTCCGCACAATTGATTTCAGCCGGTGTGAACCTTTATTGGATTTGGAGATTCCCCATTGGATATAAATTTTCAAGGCATTCTCCCGCGTGCACAAAGATCATCATGAATTCGGTGGCTGGGAATAAAGAGAGAATTGCAGTCACCACACGAAACAGGAAATATGGGGTAAGTTAGTCCTCAGGTCAGGGCACACAAGGATGCTTGAGAGACCTGTCTGGGTTTTTTTTTTTTTACACAAAAGGGTAGCCTTGCAAGCGGATCTGAGCCGCCTGTTAAGCGGAATGTTACCAATCAAGGTGCAGTTGGTGTGTATATATATATATATATATCAATCAGGCAGGTCTGCTCCCGTCATCAGAAAATTGCGTGAAATAAATCTGGGCAGGTTGCTTTCCCTAGAGGTGCAAGACTCCCGGTGCCCGTAGCGAACTTTTGCAGCCCCCCCAGGTTCCATTTCATTGCTCGAGAGCCTCTTTTGGGTAGCGATTTTTTAATTTTCCACAATACCTCGGATGCCTTTCCTCCAAGGGTAGCTGCAGTCAATCCTGAAGTAAGGGGGGGGGGGAGAAAGAGAAGAGAGTTATCACTCATCTGGGCTCCTTGGGAACGGGTATGCATAGGACGCCTCCCTCCGCATTTTCCGAAAAAAATCGCCCCTAGGTCTCCTTGAATGGAAATCAGAGAAGGAGAGGTGGGGCGTTTTCTCCTGCTTTGGGCTATTGTGATTGCTAATCTCAACCCGGGTCTGATTAATCGATAGATGCACTTGGCCGTCCGCTTTCCCCTCCTTAACCTGGCTCCCCTTTCCTTGTCCGCTCAGGTGAACGACTCCTGCTCCCCCACCAAACCCGCGGCGCCCTTCTCGCCGGAAAGCTGGTACAGGAAAGCTTACGAGGAGTCCCGGTCCAGCAGCCGCCCCGCCCCAGAAGGAGCAGGCTCTGTGGTGGGCTCCTCCGGCACCCCTTCGCCTGGCTCGGGAACCTCCTCGCCTGGCTCCTTCACCGGCTCTCCGGGTCCCGCTTCCCCGGGGATCGGCACCAGCTCTCCGGGCTCCTTAGGAGGCTCCCCCGGCTTCGGGACCGGCTCCCCCGGTTCCGGCAGCGGAGGAGGCTCCTCCCCGGGCTCCGATCGCGGCGTGTGGTGTGAGAACTGCAACGCCCGCTTGGTGGAGCTGAAGAGACAGGCACTCAAGCTGCTGATCCCGGGGCCCTACAGTCCCAAGGTGAGTGGAGCGGGGACGGGGAGGGAGCCGGGGCCGCCGCCCTCGCTTGGCTCGTTCCGTCTTGGGCTGCCTGCGCGGAGCGGGAAGGGCCACCGCGAGAGAAGCCCGGCAAGGCTGAAATCAAGGCGTGGGGGGGGGGAATGGACGGAGCGGACCTCCTCGGTTTTGCAAGAGCAGCCTTGAGGGAACTGATGCGCGGTTCCAGCTGGGTCGGAGTGCAAGTCGGAGCATTTCCGTGATCTTGAAGATTGAGAAACCGAGTTGATTACTCACGCCAGGTGCGAAGGACCCATTATTAACAGATGGTAAAAGCAGTAGGAGAGTGGACCCGCAGTCATTAAGAATGTAGTCCTTTGAGCACAGGTGGTCCAAAGCTTGAAATATTGGGCCTGTTTCTTTTTTCTTTATAAATATCCTTTAGGTATAGGAATTCCTTTAGGAATCCACGTGTGAATCCACATTGCAATGTGGATCCCAAAGATCAAGGGCAGAAGGGTTGTGAACTACAACTCCCAGGGTTGCCAACAAAGGGAATTGTAATTATACAGCAACAGAAATCCATAGGTCTCCTAAGCCCCACCTTAGTAGGCTTTAGCTGCAATGAATAACTCCTATCAGTTGCATATGTGGGTGATTATTGTATACCCCAAGAAAGAAAGAATTTGCTGGAAATGCTGTCAATATGAAGTGGTTGTGGTTAATCCTGGAATAACCCTGGACAAGTTATCATTTCTCACAGTTTTCTCTTTGAATGGAAACCACACTTTACAAGTCATGCTGATTTGTGGCCTCAATACTGAACAATGGAACCTTCCATTGGCAAGTCTTGCAGCTCCATATCTGCAAGAGCTTCAGACTTAAACCTTCCCTTCTTAAATTTTGCCTCTTTCCAACAGTTGTGTTTAGTTACTTACATAATCCTGATAGTATGAATGCTAAGCAGTTACAGTTAGATACCTTTGATCTATATCATGGATGTCAAACTTGTGGCCCAGGGGCCAGATGGATCACGTGCTGGCCATGTCCACCCCCATTTTAGCAAAGGGGGGAAAGTCACACTATGTCATGTGATGACAATGTGACACTGTGAGTTTGACACCCCTGATCTATATAAGTCAAATGATAAAGGACTAAGTTTCATTTAGTCAGTATGGTTCTGGGTGGAAATTATCTACTGAATGCATTTTACAATGTACAAATCTCAGGAAGGAAAATTCTAAACTGATCTTTTCCTCAACAAATTATCTTCATGTACAGACACCATTTTCTTGATTGAGTTGATTCCTGCAGTCTGGACTGATGCAGCTGAAACAAGCTTGCCACTTAATGAAAAAAATCCATAGTTTACTGTCTACTAAATTCACAGACAGCATGTTACAATAATCATGGCATAACAGCACTTGTGGAACAAAAATCATTGAACATTTGTAAATTTTAACATACAAAATGCATGGAAGAGATATTTCTTTGAAGCAGTATTTGAGATTTTAAAATGTGTAAATCTGCACAAAAACCATACAATTTGTTCAGTACATAGGTTATTATATTTAGTATTATAGGTAGTTTTGTATTTACAAGCATTGTTTAGTGACTGTTCAAAGTTACAATGACACTGAAAAATGTGACTTCTGACCAGTTTTCACACTTAGAACCATTGCAGCATCCCCATGGTCACATGATCAAAATATGGGCGCTTGGCAACTGGCATGTATTTATAAAAGTTGCATTGGCCCAGTGTCATGTAATCACCATTTGTAACCTTTCCAGCCAGCTTTCGACAAGCAAAATCAATGGAGAAAGCTAGATTTGCTTAACAACTGCATGATTTGCTTAACAACCATGAAAAAAGGTTGTAAAATAGAGCAAAGCTCACTTAACTGCCTTGCTTAGCAATGGAAATTGTGGTCGTATGTCAAGGACTATTTGTCATGACAGAAATGCTTTGCAAAATGATCCTATTCATGCCCACTCAGAAGTGTGTTCATTTGAGTTCAGTGGAGGACATTGTTGTTCAGTTGCTTTTGTGAGTCGGAGGACATCATTTTTTAAGGATTGTCCTTCAGTAACTGCTTCTTTCTATTCTTGTAAGGCCATGTTTGTTTTATCAGTGATAATACATAGACACTCTTCTGTTGACTGCTTTTCTATAGCCTTTAATTTTACCAGATACCAGGATCTTTTCTCTTTCATCGTATCTTTGTTTTTAAGGCATTCCATGAACAAACTGGGTTTATATCATCTGTGTTCCATGATACTCATTCATAGTCCTTGGTGCGCTTAGCAATTTTTTCCATAATTCAAAGATATACATTTTTCTTCAGCTTTTAAAATAATGTCCAGCTTTCTAAACTGTGTTTTGCAAATGGGCTTGACAATGTGTACTTTTCTTGATATTATGATTGTGCATTTTAATACTTTATGTATGTCTATCACAGTCTTGCATACAAGTAGCAGATTTCATGGTTGCTTCCACCTTTCCTATGAATCTTTCAATCTAGATAATTGCAGACTTAAATTTTCTGTATGGTATATATCTGTTATGCTGGCTTCTTTTTAATTCATTTTACAGTTAATAATGATCATGATGGCCACTGAGAACATCACTTGCTCAGTTCAGCATTTTGCCAGTATAATTTTACACTTTAAAAACAAGCTTAGTCTTATTCTGTAGTTTATTGTCCTATAATTTAGTTTAATAACATTTCTGCCACAATGTCTTTTTTCTAGCTATTTCTCTGTGACACTGACATCATATTTTATTACAATTTCTAATGCAATTAGACTGCCTGACTTTGATAGCATTTTGGGATTTGTTTTTAATTATGAAATGTAGGTTAAGTTTGAAATTAAAAACAAAATTACCAGAGGTTAAGTTAAAGAGGATGGATTTTTGGATTAAAGTTAAAATTGGAGTTAACCCAAGTTGTTCTCAATGCTGTGTTGATTGCATAAGATGGGGAACTTGTCAGACCTAGTTTTCCAAAGCTAGTTCTTCCAAATATTTTGACACTGCAATTCTTGGATTTTTGAGCCAGCATCTGGAACACACTAAGTTGGAGACGACTGAAGTACTAGCATAAATGTCTGCAGTAAAGATGATCTCGGGGTTATGGGTAGTGAAAACAAACATTGTCAGACAGTCATAGCTTGTGTATACTATATTGTAACTGAAATACCTAATACTGGTGGAAATTTATAGCATTGGTGTATATGGCAAATATAATTTACTTAGATGGGTAACAAGGTTTTGCTTTGTCCCTGTCTGGAGAATTAATGCATGTTCATCTCATGGAATGTTGAACAGAGGAGTTCAACATTCTCATGTTATATCTTTCAATATATAATCATCCTGATAGTATGAGGATTATAACTTGAGCATCACGCAGCAGGATGAATGCTCACCTTCTAGCTCCTGCCCACCTAGCGGTTTGAAAGCATGCAAATGCGAATAGATAAATGGGTACTACTTCGGTGGGAAGGAAACTGCACTCCACAATGTCATGCTGGCCCCAAGATTCAGAAATGTCTTTGGACAGCCTTGGATAGTTCTTGAAACCAAGATGAGTGACATCCCCTATAGTCAGCAACATCTAGCAGAGTAAAATTCGTAGGGACTCCCTTTCCTTACCTTTATAGTATACCATTACTATGTACTATGTATGATTATATATATTGCAGTTCTAATTTCTTCTCTCCAGTTCGATCATATTACAAAGTCAGCAATTTCTTGCTTTTAAATGACTTTGCACAATCTTGATTTTTAGCAATTAGCTAAACTACACTGAATATAATAGAATACTATTTTGAGACTATATTATTTCATACAAACAATCATCAAATTCCTCATTTAATGGCAAGTGCTACACAAGAAAATATTTGATATTATTCAGGTGAGAGGTTTCAAATTGTCATTCTTTTATTATCTGGGACTATAAAGATTGCCATTTAATAAGGACACAGAAACCCAGGGAATATATTGTTTCCTAGGATACATACACATTGCAAATTTCGTATATGTCACTCAGAAACATGCAATCAGTTTTGCCACTGCAAAGATTATAATGATTGTGCAAAACAAAGTCTTGGCACGCCTGCTGTTGAGTGCACTTCAAGGGGAACAAGGAGCCAGTTCAGATGAAGATATGTGATACCCAGCTAAGACCAATAGAAGATAATATTTGTAGTTCAGGGTTGAACTGTGGGGTCCTTGGTGCTCTCTGAGCTTGATTGTAAGAAAACAACCAAGCTCAGAGAACACCAAAGACCCCACACAGCTAAGAAAATGATATTGCTATGAGGAGATTGCGTGCAGAGTGTTTTGCTTTCCCCCAGTTTAATTAATTTTTGTTCCTTTATGCGAAGGGCAATATATTGCAGTTAAACAGTTTAAGCTTGTTACAAATTCAAGACCCTGAGGTCTTAGAGTTGATTCCCTCCTTTGTATTGCAGGTTGACTTACCATATTTTTAATGCTTCTGTATAGCACTATTCATTATTTTGGTTTATACCCTGCCTTTCTACCAATAGGACACCAAGGCAGCTTATAATCTAGAACAGGAGTGTCAAACTCACGGCGTCACAGCAGCATCACATGATGTATCGAGACTTTTTTCCCCTTTCCTAAACGGGGCATGGGCATGGCCAGCGCATGACGCATCTGGCCCACGGGCTGCAAGTTTCACAGCCCTGATCTAGAATGATCAGGTAATAAGGTAATCAGGTAATAATAGGTAATGATCAGGTAGGTAATATTAATAGGTAATAGGTAATGATCAGGTAATAATAAGTAATAAGGAAATAAAAACAATTAAAATTCCTGTGGAAAAAAATGGGCCAAACACTTAAATGAATAAGAGAATCTTAACCCTTTAAATCCAGGCTCTGAATAATTGTATTGTGTAGATTGCGAGTAACACATAAGTGTTACATAACATTGAGAACAGGATAGATTATAATGTCTCCCTGAAGATTGGTTCCCCCCCCCCCCGTTGTTTTAGAGCTTTAACATCTAGGAGCTTTGAAAGGGCACCTGTCTTGTGGTTGGAGTTTTATAGTCAAGGAGACAATAATTTATTTTATTTTTTGGCATATACATGAGACCTTTGTTCGGAAGATTCTGGCTTCGAAAACCCAAACAGATAATTGAAAAAAGGATACTGGCATTGGGTATATATTGAATGTAGCTCTCTCAAATCAATAAATAACCATTGCGAACCTCCTTTGTCTCTAGTTACAGAAAGAGGTTTCAAAGGTGGACACATGGTTTTAAGACAGGGATATGAACCACAGCATCTCTCATTTTAGAAATTAAACACTGTGGGAGAGGTTTTCTGTGGATTATGAGAAGAGCTCTGCATATGTAATGTCATTCTCTGAACAATTGGTTCTTTATTTGGATTGGATTTTGAGCAGTTTGGTGAAATGTACCCCCCACAGCAGTTTGCCTTTCAAAGCAGCAGGATTGGAATACTACTGGCATTGCATTAAAGGTTTAACAAGTCCAAGAGCTTCATTGGGGACTCTTTTAAGCATTGCTCTCTTCCATAGTAACCTTGTAAATGTGGTTGAGCCAGTGGGTTAAATGAATGAGACAGAATGTCAGTTGGCTTGCAGTGTCAGGACCAAATGTTATCAGTTGGTAATATTTACACACGTACTTGAAACAATTGTTTTTGGTGGTTTAAATCAACAAGCATCAAGTTAAAATACTGCTTTTGAAGGTTCCCTAATACTTGTTTGTTCAGTTTCACTTATCACTATTTATTTATGGCACTCTTTGAAATAAAATACAGATGACCCTAAATTTCTGAATGGGATGTTCTTAAGTTTGCACAGCAAATCTGATCATTTCTTTTGTCAACATGCAAGAGCTGGTATCTCCAAATATGTAAATAAAAACACAAAAAAGGGTTGATTCTAAAGAAATGTCCCTTTGGGTTGCAACCTGTGACTGCAACATTAAAGCAAGTCATTTATCATAAGGTTTGCTGGGTCAGCAGTTAGAGTCTGCTTGAAGGCACGGAGCACCAAAAATAGTGCTGCTACTTCTGAGTTAGCATCCTTGAGATGCATTGAGATGGGAATTTCCAGAAATTCCATTTAGTATAGCCACCTGGAGGATCCCTATTTAAGAAAGATTCACTTAATGCATAAACATAGATGCAGAATGTACACAGAAGAAAAAAGAATGGCATGATGCAGTGAGAGTGACTTGGAAGTACCTAAATTTCATAACTATAAAATTAAAAGGTTTTTTTTTTTAAAACTATTGTTAAAAATGTGTGACAGTCACAAGTATCCTATTTGCATGAAATAGTAACAGCGCCAAAGTACCTGTAATAAATAATAACCCAGGGGCGTGAATATTAGCAAACACTTTTGTTCTGCATCTTTCCTGACAAGCCATGGTTAAAACTAGGATTAAAATTGCTTTCTTATGTTTGCCTTGTTTGGGAATGAAAAGTCAGGAGCCCTGCTTCAAATGGGCAACTATAGGTAGTCCTTAACTTGCAATCACAATTGAGCGCAAAATTTATGTTGCTAAGTGAGACATTTGTTAAGTGAGTTTTGCTCTGTTTTACGACTTTTCTTGTCACCTTTGTTAAGTAAATCACTGCAGTTGTTAAATTAGTAACACAATTGTTAAGCGAATCTGGCTTTCCCATTGACTGATCAAAATAGTTAGACTCTTCCTTCCCCTCCCATATTAAGACACAAGAACTGGGACTTTATAAGGTTTCAGTTTTTACTTGAAAGGGATAATATGGCTGTGTTTCACTCCCGTTTTCTCCTGATCCATTTTGTTGCAGTTGTCCAAGATACCACGTTTTACATGTTCTCCTTTTATGGGCCAAGGAAAACATTGGGTAGTGTTTAATTAACCAAAGTTCTGAGAAGTTGTGTTCATATAATAGTTTTGGCTATACTCATTTAAAAATCTGGAAGTTATAAGCCAACACATCTGGGAAGCACTTAAGAGGGAAAGACTGTATAACAATATTTTCAATGACTTAAATTTATGACCTACTATATTTGGAATAACTAGAGAGTTTTGACTACATTGTTGCCGCTACACAGTTATGAGAATTGTGTAGCATTATTGGAAGAATGATCAAGTCTATGTTCTTGTCCATTCATCATTTGTGAATCCAGCTGATTTAGCCTTTTTGTTGACTCCTGCTGAGACCAGTGTAGAAATTTCATTAGCTCTAATAAACTTGTCAGCCAAAGTCCTTTATAAACCTAGACAGCAATATATGTTTTAGATGTTGCACTTATTCCTTATTTAAAATGCACTTCACTTGTATATTTGAAGGTGCGACAACAGTAAACATGAAAAAAATCCATCAGATATAATAAAAGCATAGCTTTTAGTATTTCTTAAATATGTAGTGCACATGTATCTTTCTGTGGACTTTGAAGTTTGAGTATATGTGAACCAAATGCTTTTTTTATTGTTTTGTGATCTGACTGATCCTTAGACATGAAATTATGCAGCCAGGCATATTTTATACAGAAAATTGAATGTTTAACCTGGAACAAGAGTACATTTGACTAGCTCATAGTTCTCACTGAAGTGTGGAACATTACTTTAACACAAAACATTTAGTCTCAATATGTCAACAGGAAGAGAATTCAGGAACTATGGTTACACAGCACATAGCTAACCTCTAATGATGGAAATCCATATTTTACTTTAACTATTTCAAATCTACCCCCTGCAAGTTTCTGGGAAAAGGAATATGCCTTCTAAATGCACATGATAGAAAGTATTTTCAGTTAAAAATATATCTAACAAGAAGCTAAGCTGCAGTTATTCTTCAGTCAACATTTTTTCTGGAGGAACAAAAGAAGTGACTTCACTGTTACGAAAACATAAAAAGAGCCCTACATAAACTTGCTAAGGTTGTTCTTGGTCCAGATTTTGTTTCTCACAATGGCCAGCCAAATAGTTCTCAGAAGATGAAGACACTTTCTCTCGGCAGTTATCCTCCAGTGCAGGGGTCTCCAACATTGGCAAATTTAGGACTGGTGGACTTCAACTCTCAACTTTGCTGGCTGAGGAATTCTGGGAGTTGAAGTCCACAAGTCTTAAAGTTGCCAAGGTTGGAGACCTCTGCTCCAGAGATAACACTCACTCATTTTGTGTGACCTCTCTGAAAAGTCCCAAAGATAAAATGCTGGATGGAGAAATCTGATTGTGTCCCCTGTAAGAAATTACATTTTATGAAAATCATCCATGCTCAGTTTTGACTTCTTTCATAATTTTGCTTATTTGGTCTTTATTCCATCCAGGAATGCAAAAAACAAAACAAAAATAAAAATGCCCCCCCCTCCAATAGCCTCCCTAGATAGATCCAGCTTTCTTTTCATGTCCTATTTAAAAAGCTAGCGAG
>JANHJO010006195.1:0-17476 GCA_032468235.1 Pseudoxyrhopus heterurus | reverse complement strand
TCAGAGCTCTCTGCTATGACCTGTCCATCTTGGGTGGCCCTGCACGGCATAGCTCATAGCTTCACTGAGCTATGCAAGCCCCCTCGCCACAACAAGGCAGTGATCCTTGGGAACATTAACTGAGTGCTAATATATGATTGTACTGCAACTAAGGAAATGTAGTATATCCTTTTTCCCCTCCAAGTGCTACTCTATAGGGTTTTTATGGCTATAAATGAACAAAACGGCCTTTATTTTTAAAGGAATATTCTCTATGCCTTTCATAATTCATGATTCTCTTTTGAAAACTAAGGTTTTATCCATAAAACTGCAAAGTAAAGATTATGCTGGCTAGGATGTCAAATAGACATTTGATTCACATGAAATGTATAGGTTTTATGCTAAAAGGGGAACAATTACATCAGAAGGATATTTTTTGAAGAAAGGGATCATGATTAAGGAACTTTCATTTGTAATTTTTACTCCAGTTGGATTCCCCCCCCCCATAACTCGGACTTTCATACATGACTTTCAGCACAAAATACCAAATAATTAAAACAGGTGTTCCCAGAATGTGTTTTCTTAAACAGCATGCTGGCAATCAAGGTCCATTTGACCTTGCTCTCTCCTAAGAAGCTGTCTGTTCTTGCAATGCTCAGACATCATTATCATAACATATGGGCACCATGTTTTAAATGGTCCCAGATGAATAGGTCAGTTCTGGGTTGAACAGAAGACAAAGTGATTCTGATCTTATTTGTGTCTGGATGACTTGAAAGAAGCTAAGGTCAACTGGGAGGGGTTGGCCCTGTACTGTGAGCACCATATTCTCAAAATCACTTCATTTGATTTGTATACAGACTGATTTTGTCTTGATCCTGGATGGAGTCTTGTCTATTAGATGTATCTTGGATGGAGTCCAACCTTTTAGTACAGGAAAGTGTAAAAAAAAAGAGAGAGAGGGAGAAATATTTTTCACAGGAGTCAATTCTTCTAATTTACTGCTAAGAATGATACTTAGTTAACTCTGTAGAGTAACTTCTCCACTGTGGGTTGTGATACCAGACTGTTAAGTATTTATAACAAATTGTGTCACAACACTAGTTGTACACATAACTAACAATGTTCACCATAACAGCACCTTTCTTATATTTTTTATCAAGCAATTATATTTCTAAATTAACTCCAGTAATCTCCATTCAGTACATCTGTAGAGTGCCAAGTTGGGGAAATCTAAATTAACAAATGGTATAATAAATAAAATAAAGTCCTCTTTGAGTTGAGTTTAAGTCCTGGTGACTTCACAAATATGTACATGAAGTTTTTTTTGGCTGTTCTAAATTATACTTTATGTTTTTAGAAAAAAAAGTTCACTTGTAAGAAAGCCTTCTCATGTATGAAAGAGAGATTGAGAAAGCCTGTTCTTGGTGACATTTCACTAGTACATTAATGTGTTTTTTTATGTACTACATTGTAAAGGAAGAGGTCAAGGGGGGAGGGAGAAGCATAG
The DNA here is from genome assembly GCA_032468235.1 of Pseudoxyrhopus heterurus. Lineage (NCBI taxonomy): Eukaryota > Metazoa > Chordata > Lepidosauria > Squamata > Pseudoxyrhopus > Pseudoxyrhopus heterurus. The sequence goes on along the minus strand of JANHJO010006195.1, from coordinate 15,987 downwards.
AGTTTCAGTTCAAACAAGAACTAATTGACTCCCAAAATTGTTCATAAAAATCCTCCTAAATTTGCTTTTTAATTGTCATCTTTTGATCAAAGTACTTGCATGCTCTTCATCAGTGTAACATCTAAACATTTGGCAGTTATTAGTGTATGCCCATACCTTCCTATATAACGCTGAAGCATTATTACAGCATTTTACTGATTGTGACATAAAGCAGAGTTTAAGTGAATTTTTCAGTGCCCGCTTGAAATATTTGGTTGATCATCTTTCTTCAGACTTGGATAGTTAACTATTTACTGACAAAATATAATTGTATTTATAAGTTACAGATAGATTCTTATATCTTGGTAGTCTAAGCTAATGGACAATTTATGGAAGTTTAGCATGTTGCATGAATCTGGCCCCTACATTAAATCATAAAGCTTTTTATTTCTTCCTGCTTGTGAAAATAGGAATTGGTTTTGTTAGTGTAATCCAATTTGGATTTAGTATGTTGTATGAATTTAGCGTAGGAGAATGAGCTGAAATGACCCCAGTTAAACTTCCAACTCTGCAAGAAATGTATCAAATGGCATTTTTCAAACTGTTTGAAAGACTACCAAAAGAATGCTAGCACAGTAGGTGAAGAGGAAAAGTTGAAAACAAGGCAAACTACTTCCATATTGTTGCCAGAAAAACTTCATGTACATGTTTGTGAAATCACCAGGAGTTAAACTCAACTCAAAGAAGACTTTATTTTATTTATTATATACTGTTCATTATATTAGGATTCTCCAACCTGGTCTTCTCCAGATGTACTGAATGTAGATTGCTGGAGTTCCTGGTCAGAATGCGAATACTAGCCTCTTGTCAATGCTGGATAAAAAAAGTATATTCAAACAAGCTGTAGTTGCAAGGTTGGGAGGGGTATTGTGACCCTGTGTATCACAAATGATCAACAGCCTGGAGTTACTAGACTTTCTCGGATGGATATTCATCTGAGAAGGAAGTAACAATCAAGCTTGATTCTTGGGAGTTTCAAAGGTGTTTTTTCCTTGAAGACATTTTCCTTCCAAGAAGCTTCTACAGAATTCAGGGAAAAACAAATGTCCATTGGCCTTTTGAAAAAGTACCTCTGAGACATCCATGACCTGGATGACTGAGTATTTCCATAGGTGCTTGATTCTTGGGAGTTAGGCTTTATACCAGAGTCATGTCAGGATCAAGTTCCACAGCACATGATTTTGTGCTTGTGAAAGAGTCAACTGCCAGTGTAAAAGAGATTTTCTTTAAAGTTTCTATTACCCTTACTGCTATACCTTTTGAGCCTTCAGTTCGGGTGTAGAGCTTACTGTACCTTAGTTTAACCTTTGACTGAACTGTGACTATGCCTTTACCCTGTGGTTTTATCATCAGTGCTTCTAGTAATATTAGAGGTCTTGGATTGCTTGATTACTCCTCAAATACTTTGGGACCTGGCACCAACTAAGATTTCTAGAAATAGGTAGATAGTTTCCAAAAGAGTGGAATGTATGACCCAGGCATGTTTTTGTTTAGCAATTCTGGATGCATTCCAATATTTATTTTATTTTTTAAAAAAATTAACGTTTGTCCAGTATATTTTTTTGGCATGCTCCACAGTGCTTTCGAAAGAAGTTAGCAAATATTGGTAAATTCTGCAAAGCAAGATAGGTTTATTGCTCTGACAACCATCATTATCACAGTTAACGTTTATTTCTATTGCTATTCTACTGCCTGAACTCTTTCATTAAAAGACAAAAACTGTGATTGATTTATCTTTGGAAGTTGCTATTTCCTGTGTATAAGGCTGTGGCATTTCAGTTCTCTCTATCTCTTCCTTTTTTATTCAATCATTAAACTGATATCAGACCTTATAAGTTCTGTTTGATGGTCAAGATAGCTCACAGATTGATTACAATTGTAATACAAATTAAGTAACATCTAATAACATTATTGTAAACCATAAACTAGAGTAGCTTTCCCTAACCAGGTATTTTTCAGATGATTGAACATAACTGAGAATTCCAGGTTAGTATAAAAATTCTGGGAGTTATATCCCAATATATCTGAGAGGTTAAATTAAATAGTCACTGACTGGGGCTTGGTTTTTCAAGCTGTTACTCTTTAAGAATGAGCTGGCATGGTCAATCTTTCTTCTGTGATGTTTTGATGGTAATCTCAATGTCAGGGTGCAAAATCCAAAGATATTGGCTCTGGAATTGTGTTTGTTCCTGATCCTTAAGAAGCATGGTAAGATTTCTTTGCCTATAAAGGAGAACAGATAGGACCTGAGTCTTATGGTATTGAGCATAGATTAGGAAGAATGGGGTGTTTCTTTCTCCATATGTCTGCAGGGCATCTGCTACCATACCTTAATGCCAGACTCCTATGTCACATCTGTTTAATGGTCTTGTTTGTTACTACTGAAGGACAGCTCTCCTTGCTTTCCTGTGCCATGACGATGGGGAAGGGTCATCTGTCAAGAGCTTGTACAGATAGTATTCGACTAATAACCGGTCGCTTAATGACTGTTCAGAGTTATGATCGATCTGAAAAAAAAACAACTTATGAGCTAGATTCAAAGTTCCAACAGTCGGGCTCCCTCCGTGGTCATGTGGCTAAATTTCAGCTGGTCGGCATCCCAGCCACATGTACAACCATTTGCAACATCCTGTGATCACTTGCGTTCCATTTATGATGGTTTTGCCGAAAACCAGCACCTCCATACCCATAGTGAATCATTGGTTTGCTTAACAGTGATGGCATTCTCTTTATGACCACAGTATTCACTTAATGACTGCTACAAAAAAGGTCATAAAATTGAGTCAGTTACATGACTGACATACAACCGTGTTGGGCAGGCCTCATTATGGTCATATGCTGAGAACTACCTGTAGTGCTTTGACACTGTCCTTACTGAATTTCTTCCAATATTTTAGCTGCAAGATTGAGCTGGGTAAGAGACAGGCTTTCACTACTCCACTAAAGGCTTTCTTAGTATTTAGACATTTATATGACAAAAGCCAAAGATATGTATAATCCTTTTCTTTTATTTCTTCCTCTCCCCTTTTTGAATTGCTGGTTCCCATTATAGAGGCTGCTGCAGATCTTTCTCATAACTTTCCCAGTTAACCTTTTTGCATTGTTATATATGGATATAAGATCTTGCCTCCTCCTACAAGAAGATTGGAGCTTGTTGTTTTTTTATAGTCCTTTACTATCCAAAAGAGCAATAGGAATTCATCATTCAATATAGAATTTTGTTTCTCCATTGTAGAATAATGTCAATATTGTTGACTATTTCAAGGAAGGGTTAGGCTTTTGTAGGCAGCAGTTCTCAACTTACGACTACAATAGAGCCTCAAATTCATGTTGCTAAGTGAGAAATTTGGCTCGTTTTATGACTTTTCTTGCCACATTTGTTAAATGAATCACTGCAGTTGTTAAATTAGTAACACAGTTGCTTGTCAGAAAATTGCAAAAGGGGATTTACATGACCCTGGGACACTGCAACCATCATCATTGTGAGTCAGTTTTTAAGCCTCCGAATGTAAATCGCATGTCCATGGGGATGTTGCAACGGACATAAGTGTGAAAAATAGCCATAAGTCATTTTTGTCAGTGTTGTTGTAACTTCGATCAGTTATTAAGCAAACTGTTGTATGTCAAAGGTCTACCTGAAGTTTGAGATTGACTGCAGAAATCTAAGATTGGAAACCGATAGATTTGGCAAGTTCAAATTGGCCAGTAGATGGGGTTAAAAAAAAACACCTATTGGCAGTAGTAAACTTCCTCAAAGATAGGAGGATCATTTCCTAAGGCAGAAGTCAGAGGATCCTAATGATTCTGTCTAAGGCAGGGGTGTCAAACTCATGTTGTCAAGGGGGCATCATGTGACGTATCAGAACCTTTCCCCCCTTCGCTAAACTGGGTATGGATGTGGCTAGCACGTGATGCATCTGGCCCGCGGGCTGGGAGTTTGACGGTCCTGGTCTAAGGCAATCGAAGAAGAGAAGCTAAAGCACCTGAGGATTCATCCAGACCGTGCTGATGCATTGGATTTCATTGAAGCATTGTAACATTTATAGTATAAAATCCCTACCTGAGGCCTTATGACGCAGAGAACCGTGTAATACAGATGTCAACCTTTCTTAAGCTCTTTTCATACAGAGTAACTCTCTTTCCCTTGAGATTTTTGTGTTTCTGCCCAGCTAAGTGAACATTTTGTATAATTAAATGGGGGCGTGAGGGAGATGCTGTTTCAATACAGCTCTACAAACAACAGGCAACGAGTCTGCTTTTCTTTTTATCAGCAGCATTGGAAATGCCTTTTGCCACAAGTCATGGTGCCAATCATTGCCTTGCACTTCTTAACCCCTAGAGAGGCTATTACTAAGACATCTATTGAAAAGAATGGGAATGACTGTTTACTTGAAAGAAAGAAAAAGGAACCTGACTTCTGAGCCAGAAGAGCCTCAGGTGGGAACTGCACAGCTTTGTGAAGTATGCAGCAAGGGCCTGAAAAATTTGCAGATCAAGGGGTAACACATTGTGGGCTGCTATACTATAGGTAAACAATTGTATTTAGATTGGAATGCGATCAAAGTGCCCACACTCTAAAATGGCTGAAAAATGAGGAGGTCAGTGCCTTTAAAACAGAAAAATGAATAAATGAAAATTTCATCTTGGAATGTGAGTAGCAGCTGGCTTTTCCTCAAGTTCCACCTGCTCAGCATAGGGCTGAGATTCTTACAGAAAGAATAGGCAACAAATGGGACCTGAGCCAATAAGTAGTAGTCCCCTTTCAAAACTCTGCAATGCCAACACTTATACAAAACATCTGATTTAAAATAAGAACCCAAGGACAAAAGGTTTGCTGTTAATCTTTAATACTTGTTTTCTTAGCAATGTTATGTATCATACTTGAATATCTTTCTTAATAAACCTGTTCGTTGCCTGTATCTTTTGTCTGTAACACTGCTTCTGCTTTGTGTTTTTTTATTGTTCCTTTTAAGGAATTGTTTATATTTTAAAAGAAGCAAGAATTATATTCTTTGCTTGCTTCCAAAATGCCTCAAGGAATAAGATTTTTTTCCCCAATGTAAATTGTGTTTGAAGATACTTCAGTTGCTTCTTAAAAATGCACTGCATGAGAGTCCTACAATGTTTCCTACCTTGCTGAGATCAATTCTTGGCAGGTGCCTGTTGGAATTTATTTCTTTATTTAAAGGATGATGCTGTTGCAATTCAAGTACTAAGCTCTCATAGGACTTTTCAAAGATAAAACTCCATTTCTCCACCTAGATGCCACGTGAAAAAGGAAAAAAATCTAGAAAAGAAGAAAAAAAGAAAAGAGACCAGAAGAAAATACTAGAATTCAACCGATCAAAAGTGTCAAACTCGATTTCATTGAGGGCCGCATGAGAGTTGTGTTTAACCTCGGGGCCGGGGTGGGCGTGATCAGGGTGGGTGTGGGCATCTTAATGTCACTCGTGTCGGGGCGCCTGTGATGGCCTGAGTGCTCTGCCAGGGAAAACAGAGCTCGGGTGGCCCATGTGTGCCCCCCAGGCCCCATTTTCGGCCACGAAGGCCTTCTGCAGCCCTCTGCCAGCAAAAATGGAGCTCCATTTTTTGCTGGCAGAGGGCTGCAGAGACTGTCGCAGCTGAAAACAGGGTCTGGGAGGGCTGTGCACGGCCCTCCCAAACTCTGTTTTCCCTGGCAGAGTGCTCAGGCCACCGCTCAGGCCAGTTATTAATTTTGACCAAGTTTCAGCTAAATCCGGAAGTTATATGTTTTTCAGATCCAATTTCAAATAATATTTGGGAAAGTTCAGTACTGTGCAAATGAAAGAGGCTTCTACAGCTTCTATTAACTCCATTGTCAAAAAGACAAAATTTCCTCATTCCAAAACCTCTTTTATCATTTATCATTACTAATATTGTCAACACATGTAACTTACAAGAGGTGCTAGGTTTGATAAAGGAGATGTTTGTTGAATTTCTATTGGGGATACTGTTGCTTATGTTCCTTTTATATATCTTTTAAAAAATAAATATTGCAAAAAGTCTTTAGAAACGGAAAACTGCAGATTGCTTTGAAAGTTATGGAATGCACAGTATTTGTAGACAATCTGATGCATAAAAACATAAAATCTTACAGTTTATTAAAGACTAACACTTCGATGAGCCACAGTGGCGCAGTGGTTAAAGTGCAGTAATGCAGCCTACTTCTGCTGCCTGCAGTTTGACAGTTCAAATCTCACCAGACTCAAGGCTGACTCAGCTTTCCATCCTTCCAAGATGGGTAAAATGAGGACCCAAATTGTTGGGGGCAATATGCTGACTCTGTAAACCGCTTAGAAAGGGTAGTAAAGCACTGTAAAGCGGTATATAAGTCTTAAGTGCTATTGCTATCAAGGAATAAGTGTCTGTTTCATTAAAAGCTTATGTTTCAGTTTATGTATGTCCTTGATTAACTGGCGATAGAAAACAGGCCACAGCAAAATGTTTTTAAAATAACAAAAATAAGTTTTAGAACCTTTTTACCCAAAATTTGAGAATAGCTCTGGTCCAAGGAAAAACCAACCAACAAGCAAACAAACAAACAGCATGTTTTGGCTTTGCTAACAGGGAGATGGAACAGAGACAGAGTACTTTAGTTTTAAAAAGACAATTAAAAATGGTCAAATTATTCCAGTTCATTCAAGATATCAAGTAGCAATTTATCTTCTATTCGGCTTTCGTACTACGACCATTGGTCTCAAAAAGTGTTTCTGCTGTTTCCATAAGTGTCAGATATGCAATTGAGCTTTGGATCTGCCTGGTGTTTGGTTAGGGATAAATAATTATTAAGGGCAAATGAATCTCAGGATGAACAAAGTGATAAAATAGAGGAAGGAAAAGAGCAGAAAATTCTGAGCCTGGAATCAGAATAGCTACCAGAATAGAAAAGAAGCACTTTTAGGTAAGAAAGAAGAGAAACATTTTGGCATCCCTCCAAACCCCAAATTGATTTCTTGCCTAATTAGTGTGCAGGATCCTAATTAAAGAAGTAAGATGGAAAATTACAGGATTTAGGGCAAGTACATCTTGAGCAAGGAAGAGAAACCCAAGAGAACTAGGGAAGTTCTAGGCTATTTGATATCTTTTAAATCAGTTTACTGAAAGGAAGCTTGCTAAGACAAAAATGGTAGTTCAGCATTATAATATTACTCTGTGCTAATTTGAACATTTTTTTGGCAATTTTAGGATTAACACATTTTTTTCTTGTCTAGAATTGCCATTTCCAATGTTTCTCCTATGGGTTGTTCTGTATGTACTAATATATCTGGGAAATTCCCTTGAATCCAATTAAAAATGGAAATATGTACTCCTACTTCACTCAGACAGTAACCAAGGCTCATGAATAATAATACAGCCTTGGTTTCTAACAGTATCACATACTTAACTAGTTTGGTTTCTTTTCCAGAAAAAAATGGAGAGTTTCTAATAAGATACTGGATAAATCTTAATAGGTGTGAACTCAAGAACTACTATGTCTGGCTTTCTCTGTAGTTCTCCAGGCTTAGCTATTCTAAGACTCAGGAAATTCAGTCCAAAAATATGTTTTTGATACCATAGTATCAAAATGGCTAACTTCTAGAGCATGTTATTATGAAAGCTTAAAGTAAAAGTTTCAGGGTAGTCATCAACTATTAAAAAGATAGTATTTAATTAAACAAAATGAGACATACTTTAAAAAAAACCCACTGAAACTCTTATGCACAATTCCAGCATCTAACAAGAGAAAGTTAACGAAGGAATAATAAAAATAAGACATTCTTGGATAGGATTCTTAAAAGGATCTCCAATGATAGAGATTTTCAGGGTCTGTGTATCACTCAGGGAAGGTCTATCTTCTCCATTTACCAGGTATACCTCAGATGGCCGTGAAACAAGGAAAAAATAAAAGCTTGGATCTGGTTAATGTGGGCAATAGCATACCATTTAGAATTTTAACTGAAAAACCATCATTTTTCAGTTGGATCTAGAGACTAGTTGTTGAAAATGATGGCTGTCTATTAATTTTTTCAAATCAATTGCTTTATGTGCAGCAGTCTGGATTTGAATGAGAAAGATGATTTAAAGTGAACATGGCAATGCCCCTTGAATTGTTGATACCTCCTTAAATCAACCCAAGAAAAGATGTAGCATCTAAACCTAGTATGTTGTGCTTTTGAAGTTTTCAGAAACTACTGAAAGGCAATCTCCACGATACTGTAATCTAGTGTGAATATGTGAAAAGGAATATCTTTACTATGTCAGGGAGACCTTTTCCAGGTCATTAAATGTCTGCAGGTAAACCAACTCAAATAGAATTTAGGAATAAGTTGTCTCTGAACATAGGCTTAGCCTATCCTGTGCTCCTAAAATCCTTTTCCTCCATTAAAAATGTTTTGCTGATTCTATCTCAAAATTGTAGAGATAGTATCGGATAAGCTAAAACTCAAAATGGTTTGAGTTGATGAAGAAAATAACAAAAACGGCTTCTTCAGAAATATTCAACTTCAAGACAAAAGAATAGCATACTAACAAAAATTTCACACAAAGTAGAGGCTTAGGGACTAACTTCTGTGCCCCAGTTAACACTAACTGGATCCAGCACCCAAAGAAAGGAGGTGAACCACCATAAAATGGTAATCCCAACTCTGGAACGGATCCAAAAGAATGATCATAGTACATGACTGCACAACAAACAGCCCACCCACCCCATATAGTTCACCAGACAGCCTTGTGCAACCCACTAGTGTTTTTTAAAAAGTAGCACATTTAGTGCTCCTGCCACTGTTGCTTCCAGCTCAGCAGTTTTGCTGCTCCACTAGCTTTGGGCTAGCTGATTGACACTCCAGATATTTCTTTATCACCCACAAGAATTTTTAATTTATCAATGTAGGCCAGGGGTGTCAAACTGGATTTCTTCGAGGGCCGGATCAGCATTGTTCTCTGCAGGCTGGCAGGGGGCAGGGGCAAAGAGCAGGGGGGAGATGGGACAGATGCCTCCTGCAGTACCCTGCCAGTCAAAACGCTGCTTGGGGAGCCCCCCGTGCCCCATTTTCAGCCTGGATGGCCTTCTGCAGCACTCTCCCGGCCAAAAATAGGCCCCGCAATACCTCCGCACGGCCCATGAGGCCCCTGCACAGCCTATTTTTGGCTTTCAGCAGCACTCTGATGCCTCCCCATGGCCCATTTTTGACCAGCAGAGTACTGCTGGAGGCCGGGGAGGCTGAAAATGGGCCACGGGCCAGTCTTTTGATATTTCCAGGCCGGCCCCATGGGCCAGATTTAAGCACCCTGCAGGCCAAATCTTGCCTGCAGGCCTTGAGTTTGACACCCCTGATGTAGGCCTTTTCCCTCAATGAGTTGTGCAGGACAGCTGTAGTTGATAGTATTGAAAACTGTCAAGAGATCAAGAAGCACAAGAAGGGATGTATTATCCCTATCCTGACTCCACCATAGGTCATCTACAAGCAGAATCAGAGTTGTTACTGTATTAAATCCCACCCTCAAGCTTGACTGAGTCAGATCTAGATAATCACGATAAGCCACCCTGAAATGGATCTAGACAATTTCCTTAAAAAGGAAGGTTGGAAACAGATGAAACTTACCTAAATTTATTGGATCCAAAGATAGCTTCTGGAAGGGGCACAACACTATCACAATGAATGAATGAATGAATGAATGAACAAGCTTCAGTGTTGCAGTTATTTATAATAGCTTTCTCTTAAAAATCTAGCTGCCCAGAGTCCCTTGGGAGTTGGATGGCCTAGAAATTTTAATAAATAAATAAATTAAATAAATAAATCGTGGATATTTTAATGAGGGGTAGAACTATAGTTACTTTCTTGTACCATACTTAAATTTCCCCACATCACTTATTATTGAAAGAAAGATTTTTTAAAAATATTTTCCGTTTAAAATACACAAGTTGATGTGAATTAAAGCGACTTGCAATACATACTGTAGCCTCATCTACCATGCCAAATTTTACCTATTCCTTGATAGCACAAATTACGTTGTAAGTATTTTTGTGCCTGCAGGAATAGTGCTCATGGTCTCTGCAGACGTCACCATCCTGCAGATTTCACCAAGTCTAGACAAGCCCTCAGGTTGTTTCAGTGTACTGCTGTGGAAAATCTCCCTTAGCTCTCAGACAGTCATTGAACAGGAGACATTCAGTCTGCAAATTATCTTTTTCTCCTCTAAACCATTTTGCCACAAAACAATGATAGCAACCAGATAACCTGATAGAAATTTGCTTTTGCTTTGGTTAATTGATGGAGGTTGTGTTTAGCAGTACACTGTTTATTGTCACTGACTTGTGCTGGTTTTGTAAACTGAAGATTGTCAGGGGTTGAGTATTTCTTTGCTTTGATCTTCCTATGAAACATGAAGTTTGTTGTTCCCTAATGAAGCATTTTGTCAGTTGGCTTTATTCTTTAAAAAGCTTTTATAACTCTTATGTCGTTCTGTCACAATGCTAACATAGCAATGAAGAAATGAAAGGGTTTTTTTTCCTTTGCATTCAAGTTTTAATGCAGGTTTAAGTTGTCAGTAATTAATTGGAAATATTTTTAGTTTGTTTTTTAGGACAAAATGCATGAGCCTAAAGAACAGCAAATAGCAAATGCCTAAGCATGATTAAGATACCCTACTGGGGTGCTTTTTAAACTATGATTTAGATCCATTCCTTTTCATTAGCCAGTGAAGTACCCTATCCAGGAATGGGCCTCAGATGCTATATTAAAACAATTGAAGAAAATTTAACACTAAATGTCTTTGGATAAAAGTTCACAGAGAATATTAGCTTTTAAGTGAGAAGACATTGAAAGTCCCATCTTTGGGAAACTGCTTTTTCAGCACTTAACTACAAATGATATCAAATAATTGAAAGAGGCTTAATGACACAGCGTTTTCTTTAGAAAGAAAAAATTAAACAGAACTCCAACCACTGATTTAAAAAGCTGCCATGCTCCTGTTTTGCATTAAAATTGCCAGTTGATAGGGCATTGGTCAGAACCTTGACAGGAATATTATTGTGACATTATACAAGTAGTCCTAATTTAGCAACTGCGTTTTAGTGACCATTCATAGTTATGAGGGTAATGAAAAAATAACTTTATGACCACATCTGTAAAACAAAGGAAAGCTGAAATAAGATAATAAGCACAGTTGCCATTTCACTTAGTGACCGTTTTGCTTACTGACCAAGTTTCTGGTCCCAATAGCGGTCATTAAATGAGGACTGCCTGCATTTTATTTCAATATTTTCTTAAAGAGTTTTGGCTTTGTTTTCCATTTTCTTTATGAAATAGTGCTTCCCATTAGCAATATGGATTGTATTTTATGAACTTATCTAGTTTAAGAGACATCCTTCTTCTTCAGAGTGGTCTGGCAGGCACCATACAGTGGTAACCTCCAGCAGGGTTCATTGATGATCTCCATACTGAATTTTTCTGGTACAGCATCTTTGTTGAACCAGAAAAATCCTAGAAAGCCAATGTATATCAAACACTATACTGTCTTTAAGCTTCTGTCAGAGTAGGGTTTGCAGCATTGCTCCTATGTAGAGGGTGATAGATTGGTAGCCAATCAGGCTAATTCTGGTTTTCCTTTCTGGGTGAGATCTTTTCACCTTCAGTCCTGACCCTCAGGCTGGCATAGACAAAAGAAGCACTTTTGTCACAACTCTTTGCTGGAGGGTCTGTAGACTGCTTGGCTCAGCCCAGCCGTCGACATGGAGATACCTCCCTCTCTTGTGTACTGTTTCTTCCCTTTTGCTAGTCTTTATTTGCTCAATGTCTCTTGCTGGTTTCCCTTGGAGTTCTGTTCACCTGCAGGCTGTTTGTCTTATCAAGGAACTCTGGTGAACCCATCTGAAAGTCCTCTCTGTATGAACCCTCTCAGTAGGTTCATATCACCAGACACTCCCCATATTCTCCAAATAGTCTCAGGCTCTTTTCTGAGTAACATAAATACTTGTCACATTTGAATTAGCAATGACCTTTTCCATTTGTTTCACAGGCCTTGCTCTGATTAGCAGTTTCTCCATTTCAGAAACTAATTTTCTCACCCTGAAGTGGAGATTGTGGGGGGCGGGATAAATTGTCCCTGTCGATAGGGAAAATGCCATTTTTAATTGCTGGATACTATATGCAGTGCTGTCAAAGTTGCATAAAGAAAAATGGGGTTCCTAACCTTGTGGGTATATAACTATTTTTTTATGGTAAAAGAAAAACAAAAGGAGGTGTAGATGATTATGTGCACATGCTGTTACAGAATTGTAGAAACATTATATTGAGCTATAAACACATGAGTTGCATTAGGATTTTCTTTTCAGAAGAGAATCTGGAATATTTTACTGTAAGGTTTCAAGGGCTGTAATAGATTTTTCTTCTGCTGCAGCAAAAGCCTTAGGCTTGGTACATTAGACACATAAGAATATTCTGCTTACCTGTTCTGGCTTCCTCTGAATTTGCTTATGAAATTCAAAGAGTTTTCTGAAGTCTGAGAGGGATATCAATCACATTCCATATTATGTTAGTAGTCAAAGAGGGCCATTAGCTTTAATACGTAATAACTCTGCCGTGAAGATAATAACATAAAATCCAAGGAATGTAATTTAGACAGTTTTTCTGCTCCAGCGTTGTGACTCCTGAAAATCTTTTATAATCCTATCCCCAGAGTCACAGAAAATTGTATTTGCTATATTATTATTTAAAAAAAAATGGCCAGCCAGTGGACGGTGGAATGGGAGTAGGAGGAGTGGTGTATCTCAGACTCATCATCTGTCTCAATCTATCCTATAGAAGACTTCTTAAATAGATAGCCCTTCCAGGAGAACCTTAAATGTTAAAATCCCATTACAGCATTCTCTTTTATAGCTGGAGAACTGCTGAATAACATTTACTGTGCTGTATTTGTAATACATTTGCAGATATAATATATTTTATGTGCTGGTTTTTATATCCAATGGTTTATGTACCTTCATCATTATAAGCCTTCAAATAAATTCAAAGAGTTGTTTATTCACAAATTTTTTTTGGTTGAGGTGCATTCTTAGTTATTGCATCATCTTGTGTCAAATTGTTTTTATCTAGTCCTGAATAATATTAATCTGGGCTGATTAAATTCATTGCTGATCCAGTGTTATTGCTACTCTGTTACTATGGATTTCCATTCCTTTCTTTTTGATATTTAATGCTGATCATGTATTTCATTAAACATTGTAGATATATTTAATAAAATACATTTTTCATAGGATTCTAGTCATTTCTTGACTGTTCAATTGAAATGTCAGTTTAAAAATATCTAAGCATTGAATAAATTAATAAGGATTTCCTGCAATTTTTAAAGAAGGAGGTAAATAATTTGGCTTCTATGTTTTATAATCAGATTACAGAATAGGAGCTAGGTACATTTCAGCAATGACATTCACATAAATAAGTGATAAAAGTGTCAATCATAATGCAAACTCTGCTCTTATATAGTTGCATGTAGTTTTGGGTAAGAAGGTTTACATCATTAACTGATGAGATCTGGTGACAGGAGGTACAAAAGCAGTTAAATATTACTTTTTGTATCATTGTGATCAAGAATAGGTCACTAGTCATAATTCATAATTCACTGAGAAGTTCTCTAGCAAGTATGGGTCATATACTGTCTTGGAAATAAGTTTTATAGATTAATTTAATTAAATATTAGGATACTTTGTTGTATGCTGTTCAGAATTGCTTTGAGTGAGATGCTATATAAATTAAATAAATAAATTGGTATACAATGCTAACAGTGTAATATAAATTTACATATAGATCATTTGTATATCTTATCTCAGTGCTTTCCACACCTGGGTAAATTACCCAAATTGGGTAAAAGTGGTTTTTCTTTGGGTAACTACACATGAACCGATTATTCAATCACAAAAGGGATATTTAAATAAGGATCTTTTTTATTAAGTGGTAAGGACCGTCTCATAAGCATTAGGGTAATGAAGGAAAAATCTTGGAAGCCCTACCTTAGCTGGTATATACACCTCCAATTTACAAGATAAATGCAGCATTCTTGTCTTCCCATATAGCATGTGAGGCCTGAAAAGAAGTCCTTCCTTGTTAGACATGCCACCTTCGCTTTCCTTGCTGAAGGAGAAAGTCACAAAAAATTGCCTTTTGCCTTCTGTTGAGCTCAAAACAATGCATTTTGTGTGCAGGAAAAATCTGGAAATAATTGTCATCTTCTCTTCTGAGGGAAAAGATTGTCATTCTCCCTTCAGAGGCCTATAGCAATCATTTCAAGATTCCTCCAGAGCAAGGAAAGGAAGTTGGAGGGTTCATTAAAGACCCCCTTTCTGAAGGATTTGGCCTGCCAGATTGTATGATGGGGGAGAGAAGCTTGCCCTTGTGGCAGCTGCATCTTCCCATCCTTGGTATACACAGGATTTAATTTCCTTTCATCAACTGGCACCTGACTCCCCTTCTTCTTACAGAAACTATTATAATAAGCCATCCTGTTAAAAGATGACACTTACACAACTAGCCCCTTTAATTTTCCTATTGAAGGTGCCAAAGAACATGTAGACATTTGTAGAGGAGCTGCGGTGGCGCAGTGGTTAGAATGCAGTACTGCAGACTTGCCGATCAGCAGTTTGGCTGATGGAATCCAGGCTCTAGGCTCCAAGGTTGACTCAGCATTCCATCCTTCTGAGGTCAGTAAAATGAGAACCCAGATTATTGGGGGCATTATACTGATTCTATAAACCGCTTAGAGAAAGCTGTAAAGCACTGATAAGCGGTATATAAATCTAATGCTATTGCTATAAGAAGCTGGGTAAGAGCATGAAAATGTTGGTGCTGATATAAGGCAATGAATCTCAAGTATACATTTATTTATTTAGCAAGCTTATGTGCTGCTGATCTTAACAGAATAATAGAGTTTGAAGGGACCTTAGAGGTCTTCTAGTCCAACCCCCTGTCAAGCAGGAAGCCCTATATCATTTCAGACAAATAATTGCCCAATATCTTCTTAAAAACCAGTGTTAAAACACCCACAGTTTCTGGAGATAAGTCATTCCACTGATTGTTCTTACGGTCAGGAATTTCTTCTTAGTTCTAGGTTGGTTCTCTCCTTGATTATGTTCTTCTTGTCCTGCCTTCAGGTGCTTTGGAATATAGGCTGACTCCCTCTTCTTTGTGGCAGACCCTTAGATATTGGACCACTGCTACCATGTCACCTCTAGTCTTTCTTTTCATTAAACTAGACATACCCAATTCATACCCAATTCCTGCAACCACTCTTCATATGTTTTAGCCTCCAGTCCCTTAATCATCTTTGTTGCTCTTCTCTGCACTCTTTCTAGACTCATCATCTTTTTTATATCGTGGTGACTAAAACTGAATGCAATATTCCAAGTGTGGTTTTATCAAGCCATTAAAAAGTGGTACTAATACTTCACCTGATCTTGATTCTGTCTCTCTGTTAATATAGCCAAAGACTCTGTTGACTTCTTTGGCAGCTGCAGCATACTGCTGGCTCATATTTAAGTCATTGTCCACTGGGACTTCAAGTTCCCTCGTGCAGTTACTACTATTGAACCAGGTATCACCTATTCTATACCTATGCATTTGGTTTTTCTTGCCTAAATGTAGAAGTTTTGCTGGTCCACTAATTTTGCTGTTTTGTCAAAGAATGCAGTTGGCAGCCTCAAAGCTTCTGAATAAAATATTGTGTTTCATTGGAATGCTGACAGCAATAAGGTTTGTCTGGCATGATCTGTTTTTGACAGACCCATGTTGGCTTCTGGTTGTGACTTTTGCTTGGCTTTAGGTGTTCACAGATTTGTTGCTTGATTATTTTTTTCCAGAATCTTTCTAGGTATTTTTTAAAATAAAGTTTATTGTTTAAAAACAAAAAAGACAACAAATAACAATAAAAATAAAACACAGATTACAATCTCATATC
>JANHJO010006193.1:71570-86457 GCA_032468235.1 Pseudoxyrhopus heterurus | reverse complement strand
TATTTACCGGTTTGGCGAACCCTTTACATTACCGATACCGGTTCACATGAACCGAGCTGAACCGGTAGGATACCACCACTGATTAAGAGGCAGCAAAAAAGGTGGAATGGTGGATAGGGCCTCCTACACAGGCTACATAGCCCAGGCAGTAGAGGAGACAGGGCTGCTGAGGGGTGGCAGAACACTTTTTGCACAAAGCTACCTCACAGATTAGCAGCAGTCCTGGGTAAAGGATGCAGATAAAGGAATCAATACAGAAATCGTGTATCTCCCTGCCATAAGGAGAGAAGGAGGAACAGGCAAGGAAAAAGGAAAAAAGAAAGAGTATATGAGTATTTTTTTTTCCCTGTAGGGTAAGAAATTCCTGCCACCATCAATCACTTATGTAAATTATTGAATTGCATAAAAAAGAAATCCTTTCTCTCAAAAATATGAGGGGTAAAGCTTTCTGATACCATTGAATTGTGGAGTAACAGAGATGGCTTGCTCCTGGGTTTCAATATGAAACTGTCACTCCATATATTACCACTGTATTGGGAACATGAACTTTCCAAAGCCTATTAATGCAGTTTTTAATGCAGTATATAAACATTTTAGCACTATAGAATAATTAAAAAGTAATATTCAAAAAAGTAAAGGAATTGGATGTTCAGTATAGTTTTCCTAAAGTAATAATTCAGTTTTTCAAATACCAGATCTTCAATTTCCTCTCTGCAAATAGGCTTTTAAAATGTTTTTTTTTTATTTATCTTTTCAAACTAGTGTTGTCGTTTGCTTATTTCAATTCTGGATGTCCTTAGAACCATCTGTGTGTTTGTATTAAATTGCTAATTTGCTAAGTTGAAAAACAAATCTTTTGATGAGAGCATATTGTAGTATAAATGAGGGTTGCAATGTTGTAGCACAATCTCATTCCTAGACAGCTTTGTAAAATTTGGTTGTAAATAGTGCTTTGGGAGTGGCCTTTGGGTCAGTCCAATGTAATAGTACAGTAAACTCTCAATTCAACAGAGTAATGGTGGAGAGTAATATTGATTAGGATCAAATAATGTTAAAATATTATTGATATTTTGGCCATATATAAAATGCATGTAATATATGTTATATATCAGTGATGTTGAATCTTTTTTGGTTCCCGTGCAAAATTGCGCGCCCCCACCCACAATGCAATGCGCCCCCCCCCACGCATGCACATGCAACCTCCGGGTTTTTAGCTTGAAAAAGAGCCGAAAACCAGCTGTTTTTTGGCTCTTTTTCAAGCTAAAAACCTGGGGGTTGCACGCGCATGCACGGGGGGCTTCTGGGAGGTTGGGCATGCATGCGTAGGGCGCATGCATGCGCGTACACCCCCCAGGTTTTTAGCCCGAAAAACAGCTGTTTTTCGGCTTTTTTTTCCTGCTAAAAACCCGGGGGTCGCACGCGTATGCGCAGTGGAGCTGGGCTGAGCGACAGCTGGCGTGCCAGGCGACATGGCTCCGTGTGCCACTTTGGGCATGTGTGCCATAGGTTCGACATCACTGTTACATATAGACAATATATATAAAGTTAGTGAACATTATCCACACAGATTTGCCAAACAACAAGCTATTTCATTTCTTGGGATAAAGTATGTTGCCAAATTTTGTTTGTTCTATTTAAAATCTATGGGGCTAAGATCCACAAAATCAAGGCTATGGTCATAGACCCATTATAAAAACAACACAAAACAAAATAACCAATATTGAAGTAAGTGGACATAATTTATGTGAGATTCCACAATTATCAGTTTTGCATATGGTTAAAGCAAATCCAGGAGACATCTACATAGAACTTTTTACAAAACCTAGTTATGAAGCATTGGAATAAAATGTTCCTTCAGTAATGTGAATCTCCCTGAATCAGATCTTCACCAATATCTTAGAAGCTAATCTTGTTAACCTAAAGAGAATATTTGCATTCAGATGTTTGAGATCATACGGTAAAAGCATTTACTTCAGTAACTTCGCAAATCGAAGCAGATAATAGGACAGCCTACAGTTCTTAAGACATTTCTCTGTTCTTTTGTTGTTTTTGATATACTGTACAAAATTTCACAGATGGAAATAGTAGCATTTCTGTGGACAAACTAGTATTTTCAAAAAAGCACCTAGCAATAACAGAGGGTGATAGAAAGGAGTGAGAAGGGAAGCACTTAGACCAATCTGTCTGGGCTCACTTCTAAATAGTTGCATCCCAATAATGAAAACAATCTGTAAGGATCCCCTGAAGAAGTATAAGCTAAGTTGAGTTACCTTTGACAGAGTTTCAATGAAAAGCGAGCAAACTCATCTCTAGCAGAGGACAAAAATAGGCAGGCAGAGGAAAAAGAGCCAGGAATCTTATCTAATTGGAAACCGTTGCTAGGACTTATTAGTAAGACTTCCTGGAATATAAAACTTAGCAACAAACAAATAGAAGATGGAAGGTAGTTAGAAATGGAAAAGACTTTCCCCCCTAAAATACTATTGATTTCACCCTGCTTATAAAAATACAAAGCAATGAATTCATCAGAAAAGACTCCAGTCCTTGAGATTCTTCACCTAAAAAATACCCCATAATAAATCCATTTATATTACACTTCCTGACATACTGTAGGTAGCTTATAAAAACAATAAAAACTTAAAGCTTAAAACAATATATTAAAATTTAATATCCACGTATAGCATTAAGAAAGTATAAAATCATCACTAGTTCATGAACTGTGTTAAAACTGGACATGTCTTAATCCAGCGTTCCCTAACCTTTCCAGGCTGGCGTGGCATGGGCAGGAGTGGGGAAGAGGAGATGGTTTTGTGTGAGGGGCAGGAATGTATATGCACACAGCTTTATTTGTGTGAGTGGTGGTGGGGGGGTTTGGGCCCTCCCACCCACCTGGATGCTATAGGTACCTTCATTTGCTCTGTTTTCAGCACAGCTGATCGGCGCGGCGGCGCACCTCAGCTGTTTTCCGCTTAGGCGCCTGGCACAGGAAGTTTTTTTCTATGCTTTTAATTTCACGCGCGCAGCTCTGTTCTCAGCACAGCTGATCGGCGCGACAGCGCGCCTCAGCTGTTTTCCGCCTAGGGGCCCAGCACAGGAAGTTTTTTTTCTATGCTTTTAAGTTCACGTGAGCCCAATGGGACCGGTGTGCGAAGCGAAGTGAACCGGTAGTTACACCGGTTGAAACTCACCCCTGATCTGGGGCACAGAGGGGGCAAGACAATGATAAAAGAGTCTCTACAATGACTCTTTGATAGATTTTCATTCTTTAACTTGTCAAAGTAGTTGCTAGTTTCCTGCATCTGATATTTAGAGAAAACTTTTTAAAGGTTGTGCATGCCTTGAAAATGTTTCTGGGGAAGTATTTCAAATCATTGGTAAACCCATGACCTCTCTGTTATTCAGGGTTTGACAAGATGCTGCTCCTTTAAGGGATCTACTCATTAAAATTAATATAACTATTAAAAAATTCACAACGTTTTTTTCCAAGCTAGGGCAGAAACCTGGAAATGGGATGTTTTAATGAATAGCAGACTGCCTAAGATCTTGAAGCACTTCTTCTGAATCATTTTTGTAGCATGCATATTTTTTCCCCTTTATTCACATCTTGTTTTGTTATTGACTAGATAATATATTCCACTTCTCTCTCTTCATTTTAACAAGATGTCCATTTTACAAAACAATACTTCTGGGTCTTTATAGCTTTTTTGGTTCTGCTTATTAAGTTTGCTGGCATCCTCTGGGACTGATTCTCTTCCACCCCATTACAGTGATACACATTCTAACAGTTTCAAATGAATACCAAGCATTTGGATTTATTTGACTGTCTTATTATTAATCTCATAGGGATCTTGTTCCCATTTTGAAATCAAATGTGACTATGTTATATATCTTTGGAAATTTTCCCTTTGTTTCCCATTTCTTTTGTGTGTGGTCATTGTTCCTATTCATTTTAATAATATTTGTATTTGGCATTAGATTTTGATGACACCGTGTAGGATTTGGGACAGAATTGCTTTCCTTTTGATTTTTGATCATCTATTCTAAATCATAATCACATAAGATATATGAGAATTTTGTCTGTGCCACAACTTGGCACTCACATTTAAAAATATTTGAAATTATCTATTTTACACTTTGCCTTTTTTAGCCTCTTGATTTATTTTTCTGTAATAAGATTACCTTCCATATTTTGGTGGAATTGAAAGAAGATAGTGTATTCCTACTGCCAAATTGCTACTTATGTCTGCCACTGTATTTGAAAAGCTGAAAGAGAGTCATTAGAACAGAATTTGAAGTGTTCTCAGCTCTTTTGTTTTTTTCTAATTTATAATCATCACCATATGTACAATGCCCATGCTACATATTCTAAATATTCCTTACCGTTCCAAGGCTGGAATTACAGTATGTTCATTTACCTTTCATGGAGTCTTAATTTAGTTGGCAGTGTAGATCTAAAATATATAGAGAAGATCAATTATTTTTTACTACTGTTTAAAATTTTCTGACTGAAGTAGTATTAAATGGTTCAAAGGATAGCTTATGCCAGTCAGAAATCTACAATGGCATTAATTAATTCAGCTGTTTAGCAATCTTCTCACTTATACCTGCTTTTTTAAAAACTGAGAAGAGTATAAAGACTGTTTTTCAGGAGCTCATGGAGAAATAAAAGCTTATAAAGAGAAATAACAGAAGAATTTCTTCTACTTCCTCTTGGAAACCGAATAAGGAAATACGGGAAGTTGTCTTGCACGATTTAGTTCTGAACAAAATCTCTGTGGTTCTTACCATTTAGATAGCAATCATGCGAGTGCTTGTTCAGAAGTAAATTTTTGATAAGCTCTATTACAAAGAAAAGATAAGATAGAAAAGGAAAATAAAATAGCTTAAATGGATCTAGAACAGGGGTGTCAAACTCGCAGTGTCACATTGTCACTTGACGTATCACAACTTTTTCCCCCTTTGCTAAAATGGGGGTGGGCATGGCCAGTGCGTGACACATCCGGCTGATCTAAAATAATTAGAGTTTAAATAAATTAAAAAACAAAGTTTCAAGAGTAGCTTTATTTGGCATACTCTACTATCCTTTTATTATCATACTTAAGATATAGAATACTATCTCTGGCAAGATGTGTGTTGCGGTTATAAGCAAAGTTTTAATTAAACTCCTGGTATTCTCTATAGATGTTTTGACTAACACAACCCCTTGCTATGGGTCATGATGGCTGGTAGCGATAGGAATTAGATCCAACATAACATGCTCCATATTGTCACGTGATTTCCTGGAAATTGTCAAAAATTGCCAAGGTAGTTTTAGAGCAATTATCAAGTTATTTATTATATCCTCATTTCAGATATTTCCAGGAACTATAAGATACATAGTCACTGCCAGCTGACAAAAGCGGAACATTCTCTCGCCAGAATAGCATGTTTAACTATTATTCCAAATATTTTGCCTTACTTTACTTGCTAAGCCATGTGTTTCTTCTTTGAAAACTTTGAAAACGTATGCCATCACTTTGTATGGTATATGTTTTGTAATTAAATTATTGATATGTTAACTAAATAAATCAGGGGCATTTAGCTATGAATCTCAGCATGTGTATTATTTTTAAATAATGTAGTTGCTCTAATTGATGGCAATGAGTCCATATGGGATCTGGTGATAAATAAGTAAATACATAAATGGTATAAAGAAAGGGAGCAAACAGTTTTTTCTCTCATAATGCCACAACTTGAAGTCATCAAAGAAAACAGATTATTAGGCAGAAATGCTAAATGAGAGCCAATTTGGTTTACTGGTTAAGGCATCAGGTTAGATCCTAGGAGACTGTGAATTCTAGTCCCACCTTAGGCATGAAAGTCAGCTGGATGACTTTGAACCAGTCATTCACTCTCAGCCCAATCTACCTCACAGGTTTGTCGTTGTGAGGAAAACAGGAGGAGGAATAAGTATTAGGTATGTTTGCTGCCTTGAGCTATTTATAAAAATAATAAAAATGGAATATAAGCTTTGATTTATTGCCATATGATAGTAATAGGAATGAGCATGGTTGCCTATAAAAGTGGATAGACTCTATCCATAGCAACTAATGATGTAGATTGTGTGGAATGTCTGTCTTCAAAGGTTACATGCTTCTCAGTATCAACTGCTAGAGAACATCAAAGGGAAAGAACTTTATATCCTTGTGCTGGTGCTGGCAGTTGCATTGAAATGGCCATAGAAAGCATTTTGTTTATGCACGGCAGCTAGGACTACTGTATATATTGTAGTAAAATGAAAAAGGAAGAGTCATGTCTGAGTCACCTTCAAGTTTCTATCAGGGTAATGATACTTGCTCTATGTACACTTTGGTAAAGGAGCTGTGGTCTTTGCATCACAAGATAAAGAGGACTTCAAGCACAATCACAGACACAACTATGCTAATTTCTTCCAACAGTATGGAAATGGTGTTTCCTATTACTGTTACCCTGATGTTCCCTGGTGATTTCCCATCATAGCACCAAGGCCTGCTCCTCTTTACCTGCTAAATTCAGACAAGATCAGCCAAGTGTTGCTACCTGCTGAAACTTTCCATATATTACTGAAATATGATTCCCAGCATTCATCACAGTTTCACGGGTTGGGCCAGCCTGCTGGGAAGTGTAGTTCAGCTGACTCTCTGTCCTGATCATTAAGGGAACATAATTGCTGAAATGAAGCAAGTGTGCCTTTTAAATGTAATTTATTGCAGAATTTTAAATATAGAAAATAATATGTCCTTTATTATAAAGAAAAGTTGCTTAGTTATCTCTACTAAGTTGTTCGTTTTGTATATGTTTGATTTGCATCTTTTACTCGATAGGTGTGTTTAAAATGGAAGGATCAAATGTGTGGCCACTGATAAGAATCTATCGAGGGGGCTTTCTTCTGATAGAATTCCTTTTTCTCCTTGGCATTAACACATATGGCTGGAGGCAAGCTGGAGTGAATCATGTTCTTATCTTCGAGCTCAATCCACGCAGTAATTTGTCCCATCAGCATCTTTTTGAGGTAAGTTCTATAATTCAAGGAGTTTTACATGTTCCTGTACTTATTTTGAAAAGCATAAATTCAATTGTACAGATTCTAGCTAAATACGTATATTGTTTTAATTATTGGAAGTTTTTTTCTAAGATTTTTCTTTAAAATGGAAGCATCTCATATCACTGGCCATACTGACTAGATAATTCAGCATCTGACCACAGAATTCTACCCATAGAAGTTTTTGTGTTAGATAATGCTATAATTTAAATATTAACTATGACTGAAAATTATTTATTTATTTATATGTAAAATTTATTTGCTGGTCATATTGTATCCAACGACGTTGGGTGGCTTACAGTATAATAATAGAAATGTGATTACTGTCCTCCCTTTCTATTTTGGAAATATTAACTATTTTAATGGATTCCCATCAAAATTCTTTTTAAAAAAGGCCTTTATATCAGCAGAAGTGAAATGAGCTAATACTTTAATTGAAAAGGCATACTATAGGTACACTTACTACTATAATCTAAAACATCCTGCACTCATCTCCTGAAATTTAAATGGAAGAGTGAGATTTGTTATTCAAAGTGTTGTGTTAGTATCAATGGATGAAGACATTTTCCATACACAGGTAATTCTCACCTTCTACTGTAATTGGGCCTGAAATCATGGCAGTCATTAAATGAATCACCATGTGACTGCCCAATTTTACAACCTTTTTTGTAGTGGCCATTAAGCAAACACGATGCTTGTTAAATAAACCCATTTTAGCCAAAAGGCATTTTTTTTGCCAGAAACCAGAGTTTCTGGCAAAAAATGCTGAAAATTGTGGTACACTACAAAGGGTCATAAATGTGGAGCAGTTGCCAAGTGTCCAATATTTGATCATGGGACTGTGGCTTGGGGGGGGCATCATTGGAACTTCAGAACCATGTTGTAAGTAGCTCTGGGGATGTCTGCCCTAACTTTGAATGGTCACTAAGAGATCAGTCATAACTCGAGAACCAGCTGTAGAGGTAAGATAGGTGGAAATAGTGAGATGGGCAACATATACATTTAATAAATAAAATAAATAAATAAATATAATTTGGTCCTAAATGATATTAAGAGTTTAAAACTTAAACTTAGAATTTGAGTTGGAGCTGAAATAAATGAATAAGTAATATAATATTGAAGTAATATATTCCTCATATATATTGTGTCTTGCCCTATCTGCACATAATTAGTGAATTTGCATTTTTTTTATCAATATAATCTTTCTAGATTGCTGGATTCCTTGGAATGCTATGGTGTCTGAGTCTGCTGTCATGCATATATGGAGGTAACACTGGATTTCCTATGCAGGCAAACCCACTTATCTTGTATGGATTTATGTTGCTGTTCCTTATCAATCCTACAAAAACCTTTTACTACAAATCTCGATTTTGGCTGCTTAAACTCTTGGTAAGTCAAGATCTAGCTAAAACACATCAGCAAATGACAATCTCACTACTCTTCCTATCAAAAATATTATAATTAAATATTCTCAGATTTTGTTAAGTGGCCTGGCTCCATTGCTTATTTATAGGTAATTTGTACATTAAATTTAGTCAGTGATATCCTTATGATGAACAGCAAATGCTAAGTTGACAGAGTTAGAAAATTTGTGACTGAAGTCCCACAACTATGTGTTTGATAGCAAAATCATTACATTATTTTTGGAATGTAGTAGTTCTATTCCATTGCTGAAATAAGTATCATTTTACTTGTTTCAACTGTTCACAACTGATCAGATATACTGTGAATTCTTCTATTTTACATACTACACTTTTTAGTGTAAGTGATTGCAATGTACACTGGCATTTCATAATCATCCCATTGTCAGTGTTACTCTTTGAGTAATTGTGTCTTGATCATAAAAATGTAACCATTGTATTTTGTTCTTATATCCAAAATATAAACATCTGTAATAGATATACTGTATCTACTCATTGCTACTGCAAGTATTGTCCTATTCTACTGTAGCCTATATTTCCAACAGTGCTGCTTTGCTCACTCATTCTTCTGTAGCATTTGACTCAACTCCTTAAAGATCAGAATTCATTGCTGGAATGAATCACTGAACTCTAGCTTAATATTCATAACATTGTTCAATAACATTCATGCCGAGATTAGCTGATTTGAAATAAATGGCAAACTGAAATTTGATGCAACTGTTATCTCAGCAAAAGTATATAATAGGCAGAAGGAGAGACAATTGAAGGAGGTGAATAAGGAGAATTATGAAATCATCAGTTATTTACAATTACAAAATTCAAAATCATGTATAATTTAGCTTAGTCTGTATATTAATATACAGTCTGAATGACTACAATGTTTGATCTTTTATCATGAATATTCTGTTCCTTTTCATTCTGAGCTTGATCCAACTAGCTAAGCTTCTGGATTCATAAAGAAATGTATATTTCCAAGCATTAGGCTATTTTATACTGTTGTTGCCTCATTTTATGTGGTTTATATGTAAATCAACTCTCTGTTCTTTCTATAAGATTTCCATATGTTAACCTGTATATACTTTGAAAAGAATGATTGCTACCAAATAACACAAATGCCAGAGTTTCTGAATAAAATTCATTGTAATTATATTTTGGCAAAATGTGTCTAGTTTATGACTGGAGGAATCTAAAAGATATGTGAGGTATCTAAAATATCAGCAGCAAATCCCACTTCAGGGATGAAAACTGACTGGGTGACTTTGGACTCTCTGTCAACCCAACTCACCTCACAGGGTGGTTGTTGTGGAGAAAACAGGAGGAAGAAATAATGTATTTTTGCTACCTTGAGTTGCTTACGAAGTAAAGAGGTGGGATTAAAATCCGATAAATAATCCTCTACCCTCTGCTTGTTTGTATTGTATAGATCTTGGTGTTGCCATTTTAGCATTTGGATGTTGATGTTCTAACTAACCATGCAGGGAGAACTATAATCTAAGATAAATGGAGCATGAAATGGCCTAGTTTGAGAAACACATAGCTGAAGGCAGAATGGACTGAGATGGAAAACCATCTGTTTTTACTATTTCTTCCACTATGGTTGCAATAGTGTGCGGAAGCTGCATCTTTAGTAGATTTCCTAAACTTGATGCTTGGATATATACAACTTAAAAGTATTTTATAATCCATTAAAGAATGCTATAAAAAAACTAATGCTGTAGTATTACTAAACTGTTTCCCTATTGAAATTAATTATTCTCAATTATAATAGTTTTAATTTGAATGCCTATTATAATAAATGTAAAAGAAGATTTGAATACAAATTCCCAGTCCAATATTATCTGCAAACTTTATATATATATATCTTTGGTCATACATACTAAACTAATGGGAGTTTTAAGTTCAAAACAACTAGGACATTGGATTGTTGCATTCTGTGCATTAGGACAAACTGAGCTTATAACAATTAGACATTCTATACACATAGAATTGCACTGAGAAGTCCTTTAGTATTCTACATCTGCCTTGTAAAATTAAATGATAGAATAATTTCTGTAATGCAGTTGTACCATTTAAGAGAAAATGTTTCAACATTTGGGGTCTGAGTTTTACAATGATATATTTAAATCTTTTTTTTTTTTTTTGGTATTTACGGGTATTCACTGCTCCCTTCCATAAGGTGGGCTTTGCAGATTTTTGGCTCGCTGACCAGCTTAATAGTCTGGCTGTAATACTTATGGACCTTGAATACATGATCTGTTTCTATAGTTTTGAGCTCCAGTGGAAAGCTCAAGATGCATTGCTGGAAGATCCAGGTATGTCAGTGAGAAGAGATTTGGTAACTGCCATATAAATTGGTGTGTGCTGTGTGTTTGAGACAAAATTGAGCTTTATTTGTTCAATACAACCATACAGTCATATTCATTATACACTAGACAACCCCTGCCCCGTTGGGTCACTGTTTGAGAGATATTTCCTTACCTAAATGGAGAAACAGAATGACCCAGGGCTGGCAAAAATGTAGTGGGAGCAGGAGTGACTTCTGAGTTTCTGCTG
The DNA here is from genome assembly GCA_032468235.1 of Pseudoxyrhopus heterurus. Classification (NCBI taxonomy): domain Eukaryota; kingdom Metazoa; phylum Chordata; class Lepidosauria; order Squamata; genus Pseudoxyrhopus; species Pseudoxyrhopus heterurus. The sequence goes on along the minus strand of JANHJO010006193.1, from coordinate 75,423 downwards.
GCTTCCCCATTGAGTTTCCTTTATGGGAATCAGGCAGGGAGCATCAGAATTCTTCCCTCCTCTCTCCTTTTCTCTCGTGTTCCTCAGTGAGGGAGGGAATGGGGGATTTTGTGATTAGCTAGAAAATTGTCACAAAACATTGGAAATGAAAATTATGTGACCTCAATAGCAGTCCAGCAGTGCAGCAACAGCCAATACCACTGAAGCAACCTTCAGCAGCCTAACTTTCCCATATTTCATTCCCTTGGGAGTAATGGATCCTGAATTTTGGCCACATTCTGTAAATTAGCCCATTTGAGGTATCTTGGTTAGAGAATTGTTAACTTGTGATGCTCTCTTTCACTTAGTTAAAGTTCATGTCAAGAGAGTTTTAGTAATATTTAGTATATAGATATTCAATATCTCTTTTACTGGGGATGGAATGGGAGGGAAATAAAGAATGGTATTTATTTGCTAAGTTTTCATTTTCCAATCTTCCCTTATGTCTGACCACACATATGTTATGTGTGCCTGGGTACTTTAAAGTATTTGATGTATATTGTTGAATATTAACTGGAATTGTTCTTCTGTAATTCACAATATCATTTTCCTAGAGATTTCTTACCTTTTGAATTTTTTTTTAATAGGCGTTCATATTTGCAACACCTATGCTTATGGTGTGCGTGCGGTTGTTCAGTGCATTCCTGCTTGGCTGAGATTTGTCCAGTGCCTGCGCCGATACCGTGATACTAAACGGGCCTTTCCCCATCTGGTTAATGCTGGGAAATACTCCACCACGTTTTTTATGGTGACATTTGCAGCCCTTTACAGCACCCACAAAGGTATTATTTTGGAGTCTTTGCTGATAAGTTCAGGGTCTCTGTTTTCAAGTGCCAGCTTATTTGAGATTTCTCAGAATTACTTACTTAACTTTATTGGGGTCATTATCCAGCACAAAATTTCATAGAATTGTTGACAGTGTGTATTTATGATTCACAAGTAGTCCTTGGTTAATGATGGCTGTTGGAATCGGGAACTCCATTGCTCAGCAAGGCTAAATGACTACACCAACTTATGACAGCAGTTCTAGCAGTTTTAGTTTTGGTTGTTAAGTGAAACATCATGTGATTGTCATTGTGACCTCCTGCTGGCTTTCCCAATGACTGCTTGTCAGAAGCTGATAATGAAGGTCACAATGGTGATCCAGTAATTGCAAGATGCTGCAACCATCATAATTGTGAGCCCCCCTAATTATGATCATGTGATCACAGAGATACTGTAGCTTCTTGGTCAGCTTTATCGTAACTTCAGAGTATTGCTGAACAAATAGTTATCGGCTGAGAACTATTTAAGACATTTATGGTGAATTTCTACTGAATAAATTGAGTAAAAGAAATTTAAGTTATTAAGTTAAGTTATTAATTTAAGAAATTTAAGTTATTTTTTTCCCATTCTGCTATGGAACTAAGCAGCAGAAATAAGTGAATCCTCTGTTCTCACTTGTATTTTTGTTATAATTCTAGGCAATCATATAATTTCAGTTCCTATCTTCCAAATTAGTGCATAGTTTTTCTATAGTACTATCAGGGTGCTTGATGCATAAGCATGCACATGCACTAATATACCCACACACCCACACTTTATATAAAAAGATCATTTTCTATTCCCAAAGGAGTTCGCCAACATTTTAATTATAGGAAGGATATCATCATCATCTACTTCATTTATTAAATTTATTGTTTGCCTAGTCCACAAGACTCTGGGTGGCTTACAACATATCAAAATTAAAACAGTTAGAAACAGAACTTCAAACATAAGAGCTTGGACCAAAAACAACCCAGCTACAACAATAGAAGAACACAATAGGAGCTTCACAAACAATCAAATCCTAGTCTTAGGAACAGACTTAAAGAGCCTTCTGGAATCCTAAGAGAGTGGATGCCATACCTGTCATGGAGTGGATGCTATTCCAGAGGATAGGAGCTGTGACAGAGAAGACATGCATCCTTGGTTCCATAATATGAAATAAGAACGCAAGTACCCTAAACATACATACAAGAGGAGTTATAAAATTAGTTTTAAATCTGTTAGGCCTGTAAATTGATTCTAATTGTTTCCAATTAAATCAGTTGCCCTCTTTATACAGTCAGTGCCATTTTTAACATCTCTTAAGATTTATGCAAGTGTATTTTTATTGTAAACCAAGTCAGTTCAGCTCATAGAATCTGTAACATTTCAAGAAGTATGTAATAATTACTACCCTTCTGATACCAGTACACTAACCTGCTACATGAAGCTAAAATATATCATTGTCTGATGAATGTGAAGAAAAACAACCAGTTCTAGAAAAATACCTATTGATCACACACAAACAGGCACAGAAACACACAGAGCCCGCAACAGAAATATACGCAAAACAATAGGAAATCGCTTTTAAATTATTAATCTACAGACTGAGATCTCTGAACCATTGTGTTCCCACATCTATGTGGAAACCACAGTGATTTCCTTTTGCTGTTTTTACAGAAGAATAAAGCACTTAGTCCTTTAGGCAGTTACAGCATCTTTATCTTCTCCCACCTCTTTCAACTGTTACACCAGGCAAGAGGTTTAATACTATTCCATTCTAATTTAATACTATTCTGTTCTAATACTATTCTCGCACATATTTCACTTATATATAAGAATAGAAAAACTTTGTTCTATAATTTCCCCCCCAGTAAACTTCTAATTTTCTTCAGTTGACTTATATTTTTTTATAATTTTTAAGATAAACATCAGGCTTCATATGGAACCCTAGATCTTCCTCCCAATTTGATGGTAATAAAGAAGAATCAGCACTTGAATAATCGTAGTAAAATCCAAACGTTTACATGCAAATTCGAGGGTATTAGCATTACATTTGCATCAAAATTAACAATGTTGAAAAGTTTTCCTTGAGGAAAAGCCAAGGTGGAAGGGAATGGTGGATACTGCTGCTTGAAGCATATGTGGAGTTTTAAGAGGAAATACCCCTACTTTTTCCTTATTTCCAGAAACATAAAACACTGATGCCTAATGCGGCACACTCTGAAGAATGCTTGTCTTCAGAAAGATTATGGAAGAAATATAGGGAAAGAGTTTATATCAGTTATAATAATATGTACAGTATGTCAACAGAGAGAGAGGGTGATTTCTGGTATGGTAGATTATTACTGAATAGTATTTGAGACTTAAAAAAAACTGTTTTCAGCCACCTTGTACCAAATTTTTGTACCAATACATTTTTATAGAGGTCTACACAGAAGTAAGTTTCATTCATTTTAGTAAAACTTTACTTTTGGGTTAACTAGATACTGAAATGCAAACAAATTTTTTTCCAACATTACTATAAGCCAGTGATGTTGAACCTTTTTCGGTTCACGTGCCAAATCGCTTGCACGTGCACTCTCCTGCGTGCCCCCCGCCAACAATGCAACGTGCGCCCCCCATGCATGCGCACGTGACCCCCCCAGGGTTTCTAGGGAAAAAAAGGCTCTTTCCCGGGGGTCACGCGTGCATGCGTGGGGGGCACATGCGTGCATGGGCCCCCCATGCACACGCAGGGGTCCCCCGTGCATGCACGCATGACCCCAGGGATTTCTAGCCCAAAAAAGAGCCGAAAAACAGCTGTTTTTCAGGGTTTTTGGGGCTAGAAACCCAGGGATCGTGCACGCATGCGCAATGAAGCTGGGCTGGGCAACAGCTGGCGTGCCGGGCGACATGGTTCCATGTGCCACTTTGGCCACACGTGCCATAGGTTCGACATCATTGCTATAAGCCAAAGTAAAGCATGAAAAATGATTAGAAAAAAAATCTATGATTAGATAAAGAAGACAGTTTCAAATATCTGCAT
>JANHJO010006191.1:273614-284121 GCA_032468235.1 Pseudoxyrhopus heterurus | reverse complement strand
CACCGGCTCAAAGTTGACTCATCCTTCCAGCCTTCTGAGGTTGGTAAAATGAGGACCCAGATGGTTGGGGGCAATATGTAAACCGCTTAGAGAGGGCTCTAAAGCACTGTGAAGTACTATATAAATCTAAGTGCTATGACTATTGCTTTTCTGTCTGCAGCACCAGGATTCACAATAAGGCTGGGAGAGATGAGTTGGTATATGAGGGTCTCCCAGTGGCAAGTGACATAGATCCTGAAACACTGAGATGTAAAATGGAGTCAGCTGCTCTTGTCAGCTCTTAGGTGAAATGCGTGTAGAAAAACCTTTTCTAAAATCTTGATCAAAGATGTCTTGTTATAGATTCCCATGAATAACTTCTTGACTAATGTTATCCTCCTTTGTTACTTTCATCCATTGAGTTCCTTTTTCTCTGGAGGTCAGATAACATATTCAAATGATTTTGAATCTTGATCTGTGCCTCAGTTTGCCACAGGTGAAATACCCAATAACATCTTTTCATCTGCCTTACGGGTGTCATTCCTGCTGCTAATGTCCTTGCCAGTTTGATGCACATAGGCGTTCTTATTATCTTTGCTTGTGTTTTGGAACCAACGATAATTAAAATAAATTGCAAACTCATTCCTTTCTAGATACATTTCATGGATTTTATTCCCCAACAGAGAGATAGGACAGTAGTACCTTGATCCCCCAGTGAGTTCTAGAATTAATTTTCTTTAAAATGACAATAGCACTTTTCACAGGCTTTTGCTGCCTGTTATTGTTGGAAAGGGCAGTAGGCATCCTGCAAGGAGATCAGGCTGGGGAAAATATAGATCAAGATGTATTGCCAATTTAACTGAAAGCAGCACCAATTCTAAATTAGGACTACAAAGATCTAGGTGACCACTAGAGGGCAGCAGAAACAAAGACTCCTGATGGCCAACTAGTGTTCATCTTGGTTTTAGCAGCAGAAGTGTAATATGTAGTCCTGCCCTGAATGAGACTAATATTAGAGTGAAGCAAGCTTGAGTAGAAAAAAAGCAATGAGGATTTCTGATATACAAATAACACTCAGGTTCAGAGATGCTCCATGCCCCAATTCTGTGCATTTCTGTCTGCCTCTACTTTGCACCTGTTCTGGTGGTGGACCTCAATGTTCTAATGAAGGAAACACACACAGTTCTAAAGTAGACCCTGCAAGTCCGAAGCCTTCCCAGGATTCACTTGTGCTTCCTGTTCTTATAAAGGTCATCAGCCTTGTTTTTCCTTGTCACCAGTGCTGAACAGCCACTAGGGGGAAGTACAAGACAATGAATCAACCCCAACTTAGAACCTCAGCAATGGGGTAAAAGAACCGTCAAAGGCTTTCGTCAGCCCATGGCATATTGATGATGGATGAGCATTTGCTGCTAAAGGGCCCAATCCCCTCTCAGAGGTGCATTTCTTGCTCTGGCTGCTTGGAACTGTGCAAAGCCCTTGGCAAGAGCTGCTTTGCAAAATATCTTAAGCTTTTACTTCTGAAGATGCCTTTTATTCAGTGTTGGAAGTTAAAACCCGCCCTTCTCCTAGAGAAGTGAAATATTTTGGGATACACTAAAAAGGCAGAATATTTCCCCTAAAAGAGAAATAGAAACTCAGAGAGGCAGAAACTCCCCCACACACACCTTTGTTAATGGGCCATTAGGGCCTGGGCCAGTCTATTCTACAAAACAAAGATCTACCTCCTCCAGGCAGAGCCATAATAGGAAATGCCCAAAGCCCCTTCATTGCATTACTCACATGTTTCAACCAAACCTAGCACACAAACAACCTACAAAGCTAGCTATGACCTCTGACAGCAACCAATCACGATATTCTTCCTGTGCCCCAGGAAGTTCAAAGCCACAGAGGGTATAAAACCAAGGGACTCTCAGCATTTCTTCCCTTCTCTTTGCACAGGAGCTCCAAGGCAGGTGATCTTATCCACCATTAAACCATCTTTCCAAGCAGTCACCATGTTTCCAGTGTCTTTCTTCCACACTTGGAACTGAACCCAGATGGACATTTCTTACAACATCAGAAAGTGAAAAATAACACGCCTCCATCTGTCTCCATATGCATGTTCTGGCATAGCCATTTTGCTTTATGGGCAGTCCCAGTATAAGTGTAGCACTTCCGTTGCCATTGTATATTTCTCTATTTAGCTCAGAAAATCAGAATGCCCCTTTAATCCAAATCCTGCAACATAAAGCTGAATTCATTGACTCATTTCACATGCACACCAGAGTGGGGACAATTTTCAAAGAAGCCATATGACCAAAGGATGCAGATGTTTTAACAAACAGAAGTGTTTATTTGTCTGCATTCTAACCACTGAGCCATGGTGGCTCAGTGGTTAGAATGAGTGTCGCAGGCTAACTCACTGCTCACTGCCAGAAGTTCGATCCTGACCGTCTCAAGATTGATTCATACTTCCACCCTTCTGAGGTCGATAAAATGAGGACCCAGATTGCTGCGGGCAATATGTTGACTCTATAAACTGCTTAGAGATGGCTGTAAAGCACTATGAAGAGGTATTTGCAAAGACCCTCCTTTGAATGCTTTGCATAACCCTATGGGTCAACACTTGCTTTGTTTTGCAGGGAATTTTGCTTGGTTTTTCAAAAGATTCTGCACAGCCATTGATGATTTAACCAGGGCCAGATGTACACAGTGTTAGCTGCTTGGTCACACCAAAAACAACATGCTCAACACTTTCTTGTGCATGTACTTTCTTGTCCAGCTTGGCATCTGTGGAAACCTCTGTCCACACCTACAGTACATGTCCGTAACTGGATAAATAAGATGAAGTGCAAAATGAAGAGGTAAATAAGAATTAGTGAGTCACTGACAACCAGTCCCTGAAGGTTTGGAGATGCACACCTCCCCATCACACTTCATGCATTTAGTGTAAATTGTTTATACTAAGTCAGCAAGCAGTAGGATATCCTGCAGAGCCACATAAGTGTGAAGCAGCCCCGAGCTTCCTTTTTTGGAGTAAAAAATACATCCCATCTGTTCTCTTTAATAGACCTGAAATGTAATGGAACTTGGGGGACTCCCGCTGTTTCTTGAATTTCAGCCCTTTTGTTTCTGACCAAGAGAGCCGTCCATCATGGGAAAGTAAATATCCAGCATCTGCTCTTAAGCCCAAGCAGCACAACTGAACAAATACTTCCCTTGAATAAGGGCCATCAAGTTGCTTTCATCAGAACATAACTACCCAGCTAATATGCTGTTGGATTGGGATCCTACTGAGACCAAGGAGAATTTTAAAAACACCCCTCAAGTGCCATTGATTTTAATGAGGCCCTGGGACTTCTTTTTGGCATGTCCTTCAAAGATGCCTACGAAAATCTAAAAGAGGAATCTTCCTTGTGCTGCAGTTTAAGCCTTTATTCTACAAACAGGAAGACGGCTGCCTAGATATACTGTGCAAGCTTGTTCTCATTTTTCTGGGGCTGTTGCTGTATTCTCTCTTTAGGTTGCTGAACTGGCAGTTCTGGGTAAGTTTGAAGTAGGCTGGTCCTTTGTGGTTGTGGTTGCTGGTACTTTGGCTGCTCTGATAGTCACTGTAGCCTTAGCTGCTTAGTTATTGAAGTTATTGAAGAGACTTTTGCTGGGGAAGAGTAGTTCTGGACAGGCCGAGTTTCTGGCAGAGGAAAAAAATCTCTGTTAGAGGTATTATTTCTTTATTGTAGACGAAGAGTGAACTATCAGAAGGAATACCACATCTTGCAAAAGGACACACATATACTTTAGAAAAGAAAAAAAATCTCTATCAGGATGGGAAATGTGGATCAAGACAACAACAACAGAAGGCTTGATAATCATAGAACACTGGCTAATGATTGACAGCAGGTCAAATTGGAATGGAATGCCTTGGTAAGGCCACACTTGGACTACTGCATCCAGTTTTGGTTGCCATGATGTAAAAAAGATGTGGAGACTCTAGAAAGAGTGCAGAGAAGAGCAACAAAGATGATTAGGGGACCGGAGGCTAAAACGTATAAATAACCGTTGCTGGAACTGGGTATGTCTAGTCTGATGAAAAGGAGGATTAGGGATGACATGATAGCAGTGTTCTGATATCTCAGGGGCTGCCACAAAGAAGAGGGAGTCAAGCTGTTCTCCAAAGCACCTGAGGGCAGGACAAGAAGCAATGGGTGGGACGAAGGAAAGAAGCAACTTAGAACTAAGGAGAAATTTCCTGACAGAACAATTAATCAATGGAACAACTTGTCTCCAGAGTTGTGAATGCTCCAACCCTGGAAGTTTTTAAGAAGAGATTGGATAACCATTTGTCTGAAGTGGTGTAGGGTTTCCTGCCGAAGCAGGAGATTGGACTAGAAGACCTCCAAGGTCCTTTCCAACTCTGTTATTCTATTCTATTCTATCTCAGAAGGTGGTGTAGTTTGCAAGAGCTCCAAACATGGATGCAGAACACTGATTCATTCTGCTGCAATTCCCACTTTTAGGTCAAAATTCAGGAAAGACGTCTTAACCATTCTCCTCTTTGCCTTCCGCACCAGAATGATAAAATTACTCTGGATTTCCAATCCTGGATTACAAATATAGGCTCACTTTCTGTTTATGAATTGGCTCTCTATCGATGCAGTTGAAAGTGATGAATATTATCTTATGTGGTCAGGGTTTAATGGTCTGTTTAAAATTAGGCTGAATTATATTATTTTCTACGCAGTGCATTTGTGTGTGTGTGTGTGTGTGTGTGTGTGTGTGTGTCTGGGTTTTCGACTCTCCTTAAACAGGGCAAAAAGACAAGACAGAAATAATAGAAAAGTTCAGTGTCTCCATCCACCTGATTTGTAATTTCTTACTATTTCATTGTGGAATTATAAGAAACAGCTCAGTTAGACTAAATGGAATGCTTTGCCAAAACCTCTTTTAGAGATTAATGGATTTTTTACCTTTGTCTAACCTTGAACAGGAACAAGTTGTGTTTTCTGTTCCTTCAAGTCTAGCTCAAGCTCCACTATTACTTTTTTAACCATTTAAAATGTTTTTAATCCTGATTTTATACTTAAAAACTCCCAAAGCACCCAACAAAGATAATTAAAAACAAGATTAAGGATGAAGCCTACATTTAAAACACAATTAAAAATACAATATATACATATATAAAACACCAATCATTAAGAAAGGTAAGAAACATTAGCAGAGCAACTAAATAAACCAGTGAAAATTACGGTGGGAAAACCAGCTTCTCAAATTACACTAAAAATGGGGATAGAACTACACATTGCAGAAGCTTCAGGCAGGAAGATGTTTCACAAAACTACTGTAGCAGCTGGTGAAAAGGCCCATTTCCACGTGGTTACTAGCCTAGCTTCAAGGAAATGGGTGGAACCTGCTTTTTTAGTCCAGATTTCCCCAACGGGACACCCTTTAGTTTTATTAAAGTTGCAATTCCCAGAATTCTCCATCCAGGATGGGAACTGTAACCCTAACACACCTGGAAGATGCCAGTTAGGCGGAAGACTGCTTTATCTGTTCTTACACGATGAATGTCCCAAAGGTGCTTTTTCAAGAGGCAGTAGAGCTGAAGAAGCTTCTTGGATGAGAAGCGAAATGTCTTCAAAGAAAAAACAGAAAGTCCAGTTGCCTCTTGAAAAAGCACCTTTGGGACCAACCATGACATAGATGACTAAGAATCTCCATAGAATACAAATGAAAGGATGGATTCATGAGGGAGCAGATGGTCATTTAAATGCTTTTGTTCTAAGTCATTTGGGGCACTGAAAACAAAATATCGCAACCCAGGATTTAGAGCAGGTGTGGACAGAAAGAAGTTTTAGGAGCTAATGTGATATCTCTGGAGGATTTCCATATGGTTTAAATGAAAAGGTGTCTTTCCTCTGCTTACTTAGATAGGGAGAGAATTAGTAGTTTGGGGTGTGAAAGTGTTATGTGTGAGCTATGACTGGTGTTGAAAACTATGTGTTCTGTTGCGCATCTGCTCAGGGAGAGACACCTCAATATTATTACTGATCATTTACTGCATGTATTCTGGAAGCTGGGCCCTGGGGTTCAAGGGGAAAAAAACAACAACCAAATCAGATCTCTCAAATCTTCTCACCTTCAGAAGGATATTTTCATTCATTCATTTATTTAATTTATATGCTGCCCATCTCTCTGGGCAGAGACTCTGGGCAGCTTAAAATAACATCTTAGAATTGCAATATAAAAACAATGAAAGGATGAAAAACATTTTGCTTTAAAATTAAAACATTAACAAGGGATTCAATAAAAAGGGATCAATAAGTGAACGGGGTAGAGGTGGAATCTTCTCCTAATTGGTGTGTGCATGTATGTGTTGTGTGTGTGTCATTTCTCCCCCTTTCCATAGAAGCATCTGCTATGAGTTTTTGGTCCTTGGATGGAGGCGCTTCTATCTCCTCCTCTGAAGGGACCCCTTTCCAACCTCAGAGGGAGAGGTCCCCACCCAAATCCCATGGCTGCAAGATTGCAGCCTTACTTCACAACTTCTGACTTGTAAAGAGCAGTGTGCTTTTCCATATTAATGAGGATAAATTTAACTAGAACTTTAACTGCAGGCCTTTTTTAAAAAACACACAGACACACATGCACACACACAGACACACACACTTATACCCCCATCATTTTCCATTTTGAAAAAGCTCTCTTACTAGCTGCTCTCTTTTAAGGACTTCGGTTAATTGGCACAAATTCCTGTCGTGGCATGGGACAGCCTCAGGTAGCAACAAAGCAGTACTTTTAAAAGGAAGCCACATTTAACAAGCTAATTGGCCGGTAATTATTGCTTGGTAGTTTCCAAGAAAGGAAGACACAGGGATAAGGCTTGGCAGCCTCAGGAATGAAGCAGGTTCTCATGAAAAAAAAGGCCTCCATACTTTTCCCCCCGGATATTGTATTATGTCTTCAGGCTCCTGGAACTGTGAGCTGGGTAGGGGAAGTGTCACAATATGACACAGTCTAAGGTGTGAAAGCATTAAGTTTGCAGAGCAACTTGTTATCGGGTGGGTGTCTGCAATATGACAGAAGGCAGCCCACCGTACGATGTTATGCTACGGTACAACTAGCAGAACTGTGGGATGCAGCAGAGCAGACCGTGAAAAGATACAGTGAAGGGTGAAGGTAGATATATTGGTTAAGTTATTATCATTAAAAAAAAATCCTACTCTGTCTGCAAAGAGTTCAAAATGGGATGCTACCAGTAGATTTCTTTCTTCTTGCACTTATAACACTTCTAGCTTATGGCAGCCTCTTGTTGGCTGGAGAGAAAGGAACCAGTAAGTTCAGTCACTTAGATCACTTCTTGTGCAACAAGTTAGAATGTCTTCTAAGGACAATGATTGTGGTACCAAAACAATGGTAACAAAGACAGACTTTTTTTTTTTACTTCAGTGAAGGGTGGATGGATAATATTGCAAAAATACTGTTAAATTACTTTGGTGAATGTTGACTCAAAATGCCCATGGTCAGATCGAACAGCGATCCAGATTCTCAATTTATTTATCTGGATTCTACAATCCAGATTCTCAATTTATTTATCTGGATTCTACAATCCAGATTCTCAATTTATTTCGCACATGAAGACCAAATGTAAGGTTCTCAGCCTTATTGCAAATTATGTCTATGTGTATGTAAATCTCTCCCCTCTCTCCTCCACCCCCCACCCCTCCCCGCAGCCCAGTCCCAGTACAATCTGCTAAACAGGAGCATGGATCAGACCGCTGACAGCCGAGCCGCCGCCTCCACCCCTTACAGCTCCGAGCACATCGCCAATGTCCCCACGCTCTCGCCCTACTCCCAGCCCAGCTCGACCTTCGACACCATGTCCCCGGCCCCTATCATTCCCTCCAACACCGACTACCCGGGACCCCACCACTTCGAGGTCACCTTCCAGCAATCCAGCACCGCCAAATCGGCCACCTGGACGGTAAGTTTTTTTTTTGGGCGGGGGGGGGTGGTGTCTCTTACTTTGCTCTCTCCGAAGCGGGTCTCGTGTCAGAGGGGGTCTTGTATCTTTCTTTTTTTTGAGGAGGGGGTTTCCTTTCCCTTGTGGGAATAACCACCCCGGATGGGGTCAACTCTCTGCCCTTTCCTGCCCACCCCCCAATCAAACCCCTGGTCCTAAAATCGGGCACCACCAAACCCCATTCTCCAGAAACGAGAGACTTTTAAGCTTGGTCTTAAACCCCATTCTCCAACCTCTCCGAGACTTTTAAGCTTGGTCTCTCCAAAATTACAGCCCCCACTCCAAAAAAAATGAAATTTATCAGGGGTCCGTGGTGACCTCTGACCTCGGTTGTTATCTTGCAGACGTTTCGTTATCAAACTAGGTAACAACATCAGTGCTAGAAGGGAGTGGGAGACGAGGAGGAGGTGGAGGAGGGCTGTGGGGTCCTCGGGGCTCCTCTGAGCTTGGTGGTTTTCTTGCAGACGTTTCGTGACCCAACTAGGTAACATCATCAGTGCTCGTAAGGAGTGGAGTTCACTCTCTGTTTATATTCCCCGGTCTTGCCTGTCTGTGTAAGTTGAGGCAGTCTTAAGGAGTCTTCGGTTGGGCTGTTTACTGATGGCTCTTCTGCAGTTTCTTGATTGGAGTATTGTTTACATTTGATTGTTGGTCTGATGTTAACCTTGGAGTTAATCTGTGCTGATCTGGGTACCGATTGCTGGCGGAGAGGTGCTGGAGTCTTTTTCTTCGCTTTTGGGCTGGTTGATTGTCTCCTTGGCATAGTCTGTAGATGTTGTTAATGTCTGCCTGTCTGTTGATGGCTGATTGGTCAGAGTGCCTGGCTACTACAAATTCCCTGGTGTTTAACTCCAAGCTTAAATTCAGACCAAAAATCAAGTAACCAACACCCCAATCAAGAAATTGCCAAAGAGCCATCAGTGAACATCCCAGCCAAAGAATCTCTTAAGACCGTCCGCACAAACGCTCACAGGGCAAGACGCTAGAATATAAACTGACAGCAAACCCCACCTTACTAGTACTGATGATGTTACCTAGTTGGGTAATGAAATGTCCGCAAGAAAACCACCAAACTCAGACAGTACCAAGGACCGCACAGTCCTCTTCCTCCTCCTCAAACCCCACTGCCTCCTAGCACTGATGATGTTACCTAGTTGGGTAATGAAATGTCCGCAAGAAAACCACCAAGCTCAGACAGCACTAAGGACCCCATAGTTGTCGTTCTCCTCCTCCTCCTCCTCTTCCTCCATTCTGCAAACCTCCGTCCTAGCACTGATGATGTTACCCAGTCGGGTCACGCAACGTCCGCATGAAAGCAACCCAGTTTAGAGAGCACCAAGGATCTCCATAGTCCCTCTCCCCACCTCCTCCTCCTCTCCACAAACCTCCCTCTCTCCTAGCACTGATGATGTTACCTAGCTGGGTCACGAAACGTCCGCAAAGGAAACAAGCAAGCTCAGAAAAGCACCTTTCGCTTCCCATTTTATTAAGGAACAAAGCCTTACGGAAAGAGGAAATACAACCAAGCCGCAAAAAAAACATACACACGCAAAAAAAGTGTAAATCTACTTAAAAAGGGTGATTTAACTTGTCCTATACTACAGATAGGAGAAATATAATAATAATAATTATTATTATATATATATATCAGCCCAAGCACATGGGTGCAATAATTGCAACTGTTTGCAAACCACCACCACCACCCTCCACCCGGGTTCTTCCAAGGTGCAAACCCCCCGAGCCCCTTTGGGCATCCTGCCTTCCCTGCCCCACATTCCCACGTAGCCCCCCAGACACAGGTTCAAAAAAACAAAATGACTTTCAATGACTTCAAAGGCATTTGGGCATCCTCATGTCCCGCTCTCTTGCCCCGCCGGGTTCCAACTCCGCTTCAAAAGCAGGAGGGCAAAAATAAATAAATCCCCGCTTTCTTTTCCCGTGTACAGCGTTCACACGTGCAGGACGGGCAAAAAGAGGGAAGGCTGGCGGGGTCACGTGCGCCAAAGCGGACCCGGGGACGTGGGGGGCGAGACACCCCACCAACGGGGGCGTCCGGTCCGGAAAAGGCACCCCACCCCGGGAAGAAGGGACCGAGGTCGAAGGGCTCACCTTCCCCGCCGCATCTCCGCAGCAGTAGTAGCAGCAGCAGCGGCGGCGGCAGCACCTTCGGGTCCGGTCGGGCTGTCGAGCCGAAGAGCCGAGCGGGCGGCCGCGGGGACGTTCGGACCCGAAGAGCCTCGTCGAATGAAACGCCGCGACGTCGGCAAAGCCTGGCCAATGAGAACGCCGCTTTTCGGCTCTTAACGCGGGGAGGCCCGCCCCTTTGGCTTCCTGGAAGAAGAAGAAGAAAAAAAAAAAAGCCAAATACGGGAAGCTAGGATAGGAAAAGCCCTTCTATCACTCTCCCCTCCTCCTCTATGGTTTGGAATCGGACTCCGCCTGGCGCCCTTTTCCCCCCGCCCTCGGCGTTTTTTTTTAACTCCGAGCTCGGTTTAGAGCCGTTCTGCCAGAGGGGGCGCTGTTGCC
>JANHJO010006191.1:144319-157719 GCA_032468235.1 Pseudoxyrhopus heterurus | reverse complement strand
CGGCTCACAACATAGATAAATACAATCTGGATAAATACAATACTAAAATATACCTATATAATATAAAAATATTTTTTTTTTCACCATCTTGAGTTATTTATAAAAACAATAAAGCAGGATATAAAAAATAGTGATCAATTTCAACATTTGATATAATTTATATGATAAATTATCTATACGGCTTGACTTTAGGTGCACCCTGTATATGTGGACAAATAGTTTTACCTGATGTAAGCAGCTTTTAAAAAACCCTTTGAATTTGAGTATACTGTAAAAGATAATCCCAGAGGAATTCAGAACTCTGAGAGCAACTTTTAGCTGGCTAATTTTATATTTGTTTTGAAGCTAGAACAATGCTGGCCTATAAGATTAGTAGCCTAGCGCACTGCAGGGACTAAAGAGATTTTTTAAGAACCTGGTACACTGAGATGGCAGAATAAAATATATCTGACAGGCAGATACATATATCTGCATGGGATCAAATAATCCTGAATAGAGGGCATATGCATACATGGCTAAGGGCAAATGTAGCTGCTTCTCCAAGGGATTGTATAAACTTGGCTTATTTTCCCCCTTTGAAGCTACTTTGCAAACAATTGAAGCGGTCTGTGGCATGGTCCCACATGGTCTCCCCAACAGATCATTGTCACAGCTACTGGATTCACAAGCCTTTCTTGTTGGTTTTTAGTGTTGATTTTGAAAACTTAATAATTCCATCTTTTCGGCTTTACAAATATAAATATTTTTGTTCTCCAGCAGTCTTTGTGACTATAGTCCAGAGAATTTCTTTTTGCATAAAACCTGTCCTTCATAGAAGGAGGAACTTGGACTGAAATAATAGAAAGCCCTCAGTGGCCTCTTAGCTAATTATCAGGAGTCACTCTGCTAGCCTCTATGTCTAAAAAAGGACTAGAACTCATGGTCTCCCAGTTTCTACTCCAGCACCTTAACTATTACAAGCAGGTTTGACCCACAAGGTTCTCAGCTGAATAGAAGACTCTTAAACAATGTTTCTCAACCTCAGCAATTTTAAGATGAGTGGACTTCAGCTCCCAGAATTCTCCAGCCAGCCATGTTGGCTGAGGAATTCTGAAAGTTGAAGTCCACTCATCATAAAGCTGATAAGGTTGAGAAGCATTGCTCTAAAATCTGGGACTAATGCCAACCAACCTAGAGAACAGCAGGGGGAAGTGGGGGACCCAGTTCCCACACTCCTAGAGTGATTGGTTAGTTTTATATCCCATCTTTCTTTCTGGAGCTTGGGGTAGTGTGTAGCACTTCCTCCTATTTTTCCACCAGATGTGTATGTTTTTGTAAGTTCTTCGGCTAGTGCTCCTGTAAAGTAAAGAGAAGATCATCTCAGCTATCATGAGCTTGTTATGGGAAGGTAAAAATGTTTTTTTTTAAAACCAATACAATGCTATTTTTAAGTGATTATCATTGACATATTCTGGGTATTTTGTCAGTGTTTGACAGAAGATATGCCAGAGTTTTACCATTTGACAGTTGAGTTTCATGAGGTTTCATTTCTGACACCTGCCAAAAGTAAAGCAGGCAAGAAATGCCAAAAACCTAGGTGCCTAAAATTCTCAAGTAAAATTTCATATATAGACTTGCCTGAAACATTTTAAATCATATGCCCCTATCATCATTCTCAGGCAAGAGAGCCAGGTGGTTTCTGACTCAAAAGGAACACAGAGGAATGCCACTAGTCAGGCTGTATTAACTTCATATACAGCTTCCTTAAGAAGCCATTCCTGAACCCAACAGTTCTGGATAGCTTTCATCCAAACTTCAACCTTCTCTTTCTAGAAAAGGTTGTTGAGGAGGTGGTCAGGTTGTGGCTTCAGAGGGCCCTGGAGAAAACATATTATATTGATCTTTTTTAGTTGGGCTTCAAACTAAGGCATGGTATTGAGGTAGTATTGGTCATCCTTGTTGACGATCTCTGGTGGAGCTGGGATGGGGCAAGTGCAACTGTCCTGGCTTTGTTTGATTATCTCAGCAACTTTAAGTCCATCAACTGTGATATACTTCTGGGCTGTCTACAGAGTTTAGGAGTAACTCTCACTGTGTTGCAATAGGTTTCCTTCTTTCTCTGTGACCAGTTTCAGTCGGCGGTGGTGGTGAGAATCCAACCTCCTGTAGTATGGAGTGCCACAGGGCTCAACTCTTTTCCCACTCTTATTTAACAGCTACATGTATGAAACTACTGGAGAGGTTCTTCTGTAGTTTGAGGTAAAATATCACCGCTATGGTGAAAATATTAAGCTGTTTGGACCTGCCAGTACTGGAGATTGTATACCTTCAGAAGAAAAATCCCAGTGAGTTATCTGACGTTATTGTGGGCTTTTCTATATTTAGTTTTTGCATTGATCCACCACTGTATAGCATTCCTACCTGATCTTCCTTGGGCAGCCAAACTTAATTTAGCTGTGGTTTAACTTGTCACAAATCCACAGTTTTATTATTTGTGGCACTGGAGCTCTATCCAAAAGATCTGGGAAGATTCTTGAGAACATTCATCTCACCCACCCTTTCTACCAATGCTCACAGGTAACTTTACAAGTGTAATTTATTGTTCTAGGCATGTTGCCAATTCCTGCTTCCTTCTTTGCTTATTTATTTAGTTATTTATTATATTTATATGCCACTCTTCTTGCAGTTCAAGTTGATTCTTGTGGGTTCTGATTTTCACTACTTCCACAAGCAGGTTACACCTTACCTCAGTCACCCACAGCTTCAGAGCTCATGGAAAGCTCTCTTCTCACGTTCTATATTGCAACCTACAACCATGATATAAACCATGATGTCATGCTGTCATCTCACCTTTTGTTGGGAACTGACATGTAGGAAGAATGATATCTTGAAGACTAGTCAGCTCACTTGGTTTTATTGAAGTTGTTTGCAAAACAGTAGAACAGCTACATAAACCATGTATTCAAACCTGAGGAAGGACATTTTCTTCTGTGTAGAGAAGAAAAAGGGGCTAGCATAGGAGCCAATGGGATGAGGTTTTGACTGACTGAAGATGTTTGCATTTCCCTTGTGGTTGGCTGGAGAAAGCAGTCATTGGTTCATGATGGTTTCCACCTGTTCTCAGCCTTCTGTGGTGAACAGCAGTAAAAACGGCCACTTTGTAGGGACTGAGCTATGGAGACAATTGCTTCAATACTCATTTTTAGGTTATCCTAAAGAAGAAGCAAAATTTAAAGACAGAAGAAATACAAGTTGACGTAAAAAAAAAAGCTCAGTAAATAGGAACTCATTTGGCTTTCTGCAACACAAGGTTACTGGTTAATTCTAGACCAGTCAGTCTCTCTTAAACTAACCTTTAAGATTGTTGTCAGGAAAAATAGGAGATACCTTAGGAGCATCATGAATGAAAGAATGATGGGCTCTTACCTCACTGATGCAATGATTATTTGAAAGGGAAAAAATCCATTCCCATTTCTTTTTTTCCTTGAGCAGAGATATTCTTACCTTTTAATCTCTGTATGCTCCTTAGGGGGGGAAAAGAGAGAGATGCCTGCTAATAAGTGAGTAACAAGTGGATAGAAACAACTGCCATCTTTATTACCATAGCTCAGGGCTTCCGAGTCTACATTCTGGAGGAAATTCAGCTGTTTCTTCACATTCAGTGGCTTCAATTTTCCCCATTGTTCTTCTCTACAGTTGTATTACATTTGGAAAGGTGGAATAGTTTCAGCCCTGACCTGAGAAGAGTTAATTCAGCCTCATTTGAAGAAAAGAGGGCTGCATCTGACAGTGAGATTTCCATCCCTTGTCAGGCCTTGGTATCATGTCTGCCAATGTCCTGGATATTAATTTAAATGGAAAGATGCAGGTTATTTCCCCCTGGGCACCTTACCACGATCTCTGGTTATTGCCTGACAGATAAATATGCATTAAAATGCATTTGTCAGTCTATACTTTACTTGGCTAAAACAGCCGGTCACCAAAAGAACTGAGCACCCTTTAATATATTTTTGCACATTTATTCTTCAGCATATATACACATACAGTCAATTCCCTATCTCCATGCGCTGGTTTTGTTCACAGAATACATGTCTTCATCGCAGTGGTTGTGTTTACCATTGTGTTTGAGAAGATGCGGAAAAGGAAGGAGGTCAGATTTATAGTCTTTGAAAAGGTAATGTTTCGTGGAGTTATGAAATTCTCACAAGTGTAGCACAGGTAGGGAACAAGAAGCAGGAACATTTCATCCTATCTTTTCAAAGCTAAAAGAAAGCAAAAATAAACCCATAACCGTATGTTGGTTGCTTTGCTTATAAAGTTCATCAACCTTAGTGAAAAGGAAAGAGATAGATGAACAATATAGAGCTGATTTCATAACATGAATCAGAGGTGTAGGGCAATTAAAAACATATTCAGACAAAGTTGATCAACATGAATAGAGAATTTGAAAGTATAAAGAGTTAGTAAAATATAATCTGGCATTTACAAGAATGGAAATATATTGCGGGATAGCATGGCTTGGTGGTTAAGGGGTTAGAGTAGACTGCCACTGAGAGATCTTGGTTCAAATCCATTCTCACTCAGAGGAGCTTACATGGTGTCTGCCTCTTGACAGTAATATTTTTGCAAGGGGTTCCTGGTCAGATTTGCTGAAAGGTTATAGTAACCTCAGTCCTAGAGGATTTTAACTTTCAAAAACCACTTTCTCTCTTATCCTGCTAAGGTGGGAATTTTTCCAGCTTCTTAACCATAACCTACTTATGAATTGGCAGCAAGACCATTCTTTTGACTAATAAAATAGGAATGTCCAGATGTCCAGAACAGGAATCCTTCTCAGGCTCTGATCATACCATTACACTGGACAACTTTGAACCAGATGTTCTCTCCCAGCCTGACTTAGCTCACAATGTTGCTGTTGTGGGGAGAAAATGAAAAGTGGAAAATGTCTTGAGTTCATAAAAATAAAAGTGGGATATAAATCTTACAAAGAAAGAAATCATAAATGAGAAGTGTCACTTATTATCAATTATGGACATTTAGTGATTTCCATAGGATGAAAAGAGAGGGTTAGAAAGTTGAATTTTATGATGTTTCATGTACAGCAAAATTCATAAGGGCAAAAACATTTAAATTTTAAAGGCTCAAAGAAGACATTCACCCTTATGTCAAAGGAAAACCTTACTAATCCATTTAATAGTTGCCATAATATACTGAGGCCAGTAATACAGTACATTTTTTAAAAAATAAAAATAAATTCACAGATGAGATTCTCCCTTCTCCTGTGACTTCAAATATTTTTCCTAATGCATACATTTAGGACCAATTTCATAAGTTGCATACTGGGATCCAGTTTGATCTCTGTAAATTCTTAATATACTATTACTGCACCAAGGAAGATATTCAGTTAGGTAGATTATTCACAGATCCCCCACAAGGTTAATGAGATCACACAAGAAAGGAGTAGAAATTTATTAGAAAGAAGAGTGACCTTATACTACCAACAGAAACTAAGCTACATCTTTCAGTATCAGGCAAGAAATAAATCTGTTTCTTGCTTTTCATTAGTTTCTTCAGTGCAGTAGGTAATTTCACACAAGTATAGTAGAAATCTCCTTCTGGGCTCCACTTAACTCTCCCTGTCTCAGTTATTCATTCTTCAACAGAGTATTCTCATTGGGCTCAACCAATCTAGTTTCCCCAGAATTTCTGCTATCATTTTACCAAATACCAAATCATTTCTCTACAATCTCTCCCACTCTTGCTATGTCACGATTGGCTGTTTCTTTCAGGGTTCTAAAACCTTACCTTTTCAGAATCTTATCCCAAAGCTCAATAGCGTATGATTACACCCTAGGACAGAGTCAATCCATAAAGTTGTGTCACAGTTACGATGCTGAGTTCCCCCTGGGGAGATCTATCATGTAAAGCTGCCTTCAAGAAGAGATAATCCATTGCCTCACCTGATTCAATATGGTACTGACAGTCCTTGTTTAGCAACCGTAATTGGGAAAGCAACTAAGTCATTAAGTGAAGTCGCAGCTGGGCTTATGATCTCCCTTCAGCTTTCCTTTGTTTTACAGACCTGCAAAGGTGGTAAATGAAAGCATTGATTGGAAAGTTACTTTTTCATTACTGTTGTAACTGCAAAAGGTCACTGTCCAAGACAGTAGCTAAACAAGCACTCAAATAATACAGTTTACAGAAGGTCTATAAGGGGTTAGGGAGAAGGGTTTCTTTCAAAATGCAATTTTCAGGACTACTGTGTGGAAAGCATATACCCAAATAATTTCTTGCCTATATAATCACGGATGTGGGAACAGCATCCTCACACTATAACCAATGATAATCCAAAACAAAATTAAATTCAATATCCCAGGGTTTTTTTCCTCACAAAATTGTTCCTTGTAGAAATGAAAAGACTATTAATTACATTTAAATCTGCAATTTTAACAAGTTTAGATTTGAATAAAATATTCCATCTATCAAGCAGAAGATTTTCATTATCTTTGCTTTTTAAGAGAATTTTAGAAATAACAGGGATTGCAGCCATAGCACGGATTAAGAGTTTAAATCTAGAAGAGACGGTCTTTAACCAAATTTCCCTTTTTAAATATCTATTTCATAATCTTGTTTGCAACATTTAAATATGGGCTATTACTCAAAAATAAAATTTGCAGTTAAGAATGCTGTTAGGCTTAAAATTTTATTTTAAAAAATGAAGCAACGTGGCGGTTCTTACTAGCTCAGGATTTACTAAAAATGGTTTTAAAAAATTAGAGTTCAATAAGGAGCATCCCAGATAATTTTGTATATAAAAAAAAGGATGATTTGGCAAAGTTGCCCATCATGCTTACTATGCAATAAACTCAGTTTAAGTGACATTAAACATCTGGTAGGACTGAGGTGCGTTAATTGCCAGGGTCTTTTGAACCAGGTTACAAATCCTTCTGTGGAAAAACAACCTGTTTTTTTCCGTGACTCAAGACAATGATTTTCCAATTGTTTTCTTGTTCACTTCTAATACTTTTACACTTCAAAAGGCAATTTGGGGCAAAAAATAAAATAAAATCTCTCTCTACATTGCTTATACAGTTAGTATAGTTGACGGAAAAGGATTGTAACAAGACTTGGCAGATTGTGGCTTACAACCATAATCTTGTTAGCTCATTGCATTACTTACTACGGGACCAGTGTCAGCAGCAAAGCAGCAACACACACTGACATGTCTGAGATTGCTAGTGGGAAGGGGAGGCAGGACGGCTTCACCAAAACCCGTTGTCTAAAAGAAACAGCAAGATAGATCCAGGAAGCAGAGAGCCTTGTGTGCTTTTCAGTTACTCTATGTGTTTTGTTTGAAACAATGCATCTTTGTTTTAAAAAAAACAACAAATTGTGGGAAGAGGTTAAAGCAGGAGTGTCAAACTCAAGGCCCGGGGGCTGAATCCGGTCCATGGGGTATTTAGATCTGGCCCATGGGGCTGCCCCCAAAACAGCGAAGGACCGCACGCGGCCCTCTCAAGCTCCATTTTCGCTGGCAGAGGGTTGCAGGAGGCCATTGCAGCCGAAAATGGATGTTCAGGAGCTTGTTTTCGCTGGCAGAGCACTCAGGCCACCACAGGTGCCCCCGACAGGAGTGACATCAAGCTGGCCATGCCCACCCTGGCCACGCCCACCCCAGCCTCCCGAGGTCAAACACAACCCTGATGCAGCCCTCAATGAAATCGAGTTTGACCCCGATGACTTTATGTATGCTATTTGGTCTGTCTTTATAATTTGATTTTAATTGTGAGTTCCATACTACTTAAATTTTTGCTTTGTAAGATTTTAAAATTGATAAGAACCTTTTTTTTCAAAATATATTTTGATTTTAGTTATCTCTTGTGAGATTGGTCTATCTTCCATAAGGACGACTCCTTTAGCTGTGTGTCTTTAAACTAAATGGCCAGAATGCACCTGCAGAAGTAATTTCCTTCCCCATTCCCCACTTACCTTTTCATTGCCAGAATGCTGTACAAGTGGTCAGAAGCCTATCCATCTGTTAGGAAGAGGTCAGATGAAACATCTTCTGGAAGACGTGCAGACTGAGGGAATAGGATTGAGATGTCCAGCTTTCCAACCAGTAGGCTCAGATGTGCCACTACAAATATTATCTCAAATGTGCTATTCAGTAATGGCCCACTGCGGATTAAAATCCTATATGCCTTTCTGAAGTTAAATCAACAGACTTCAAGGCATCAGGCTGCAAGAGACATTGGAAAGGGTGACAGACATTGGAAAGGGTGACAGACATCATCTGTTATATCAGATGATGAAAATCCTAAAACAACAGAAACCAATTATTGTACCTCTTTTGCACTGATTCCAGTAGTGGAGAAAGTTCCTAGGAAAATTCTCTAGTCTTGTTCGAAGAACCCTGTAAGGAAAAGTGGTTAAAGGAAATGTTTACCTTGGAGAAGGCGAAAGTGGGACACAGTATCAGTCTTCTGCTGGGATTTCACAAGGAGGAGGGATCCAGGCTTGAAATAAAGAGGAGTCTCCTGATTGTGAAACTACAGGTAATCCCCGGGTTACGAACGTTCCATTAGCAAGTCTTGAACTTACGCGATAAATGCCCCCTAGTGTTTGCGAACAAACTACGGATCTTGCAGCACCCCCCGCCCTTACGAACAACTCCAGAGGCTTTGCAACATCTGTCCTACACTTTGCCGGCCGAAATGGAGCTTCTGAGGGGCGATCCACCCCTCAGAAGCCCCATTCGGGCATCCAGAGGTCTCCCCCGGCCCGTTGCAGGTTGTAACGGAACTTCTGGGGGCTGGATCCTCCCCCTGGAAGCTCCATTTTGGCTTGCAACGGGCCAGAGGAGGCCCACGGAGGGCCGAACAGAGCCTTGGAGGCTCCTTTTTTTTCCATAGCCAGAGCTATAGTTAAAGACAATACATAACAAGAAATAATTTAATTATATTTATTCTTCATCAGCTACATTTTCTTTGAATTGTGCTCTAACACTTTCACAGGAACTCCAGAGAGGGAAAAAAAGACTGACATTAAATGAACAACCATTACCTAGTCACCATTACACAGACACACTTGCAGCCATTGTGAATGATTGACCAGGCATGCACATCTTTCACAAATGTGCCATAGAATGTGAAAAACACACAATGACAACAGGGCTTGATAAAGTCCTTTTAATGGAAAATGTAAAACCCCTTTCAACTTTTGATGTACAAAGCATGTTTAACACTTGCACTTTTAACAAATTAAAGCAAGCCAATGTTTTAAAAAAATACATTATTGAATGTATATATGTATATATTTACATAGCATATTAAGTTTTATATATAGCTTTAAAAGTTCACATAAATTTTACCAAAATGAGACAAATTTTAAATAAATTACACATTTCTGAAAATGTTTAATTGTACACTGAATAGCTTCAATAAAATACTGAAGTGTCCGTAGCATATATTTCATATATTTTTATGATACAAAGTTTACAGTTATTTGGCAGTAATTTTCAGATCATGACATGACTGCTGTGCGGATTCAGCAATATCTCAATTGCAGGCAATAGCTGGTGTTTGTATCCTACTCTCACAGTTAACTGTCTCAATGCAGTGAAAAATATCCAAGTTATTTTAAACAAACTGTACAAATCACATTTACATTTGATCAACAATAGAGCATAGAATTCTGTAGTTTTTTTCCAAAAATAAATACATCTTAAACTTTTGACAGTTTGAAAAATTCATTTACACTATAATACATAACAGCTCAGTGCTGTTTAGAGTTTCCCATTTCAAAAAAGCTCAATAAATCAAAAGCATTGAAAGAAGAGCCTATTTTGTTGCAGTGTCAGTAGCAAGTAAATATAAGAAACATATTTTCTTGGCACTGATAGTTCGTGCAGCTTATATTAGTGAAAACACTCTTTATCGTAAAGAAAAATACGATAGATTATTTTCTTCTGAGCCCAAGGAGGGAACCCATACATTTTAATTTTCTTCAATATCTTCAATTTCATGTTCATGAGTTTTCAACGCTCTTACCATTTCCTTAACTGCGTGACATAATATATTTTTTATCTGTAAGAAAATCAAGGAAGAAATGAATGTTTGAAAAAGACAGTGAAGGAAAGAGATGGGCTGGTTTATATAAATTCCTGAACTGTTTCTGTGCTTAATATGCTCTTCTCATGGACAGAATAATATGTGCAACCATGACTTCAGCTCTCTCTGTATGGACTATTAGAGGCCAGGAAGGAGGTCAGTCCAGGGCTGCCTCCCTAGAAACACAAGGGGAAGGATATGTATTTTCTAGATTAATTTAAATACAGGTAGTCCTTGACATACAACCATTCATTTAGTGACTGTTCAACGCTATAATGGCACTCAAAGAAGTGTCTTATGACCTGTTCTTGCACTTAACAACCATCGCAGCAGAGTCCCATGATCATAGTTCAGACGCTTGGCAACTGACATGTATTTATCAAAGTTACAGCATCCTGCAGGTGATTGTCATTTGCAACCTTCTCAGCCAGCTTCTGACAGGTAAAGTCAATGGGGAAGCCAGATTTGCTTAATATGTGAGTGATTCACTTTAAACAACCATGGCAAAAAAGGCTGTAATATCAGCATGACTGACTTAACTGTCCTGCTTGGCAATGAAAATTCTGGTCCCAACTGTAAGCCAGGACTACCTGTACAAGCAATATAGAGGCATGACTGCTGTCATCTCAGATTCAGAGGGAGTATTAGAGAAGGGTAACATTCCACCAGAAACTGAATTATGACAAGCATTCATCTGTTACCTGGAGCTTATCATCATAGTTGATTTCTTCCTTTGAGAGCCTAAGTTCTTGTGTTAAATGAAAAGATTGTGTAAGATGTTCTGGAGATACAAAATCTTCTGTTACTTGAATACAGCTATGAAAATTTTGCACCTGAGCAAAAAAAAAATAATGAAAAAAAATTCCAATTATTACTGGAAAGTTTATATAAGCTGATTGAAAAGGAAATGTAATAGAACTTTCTAGCACAAAAGTTACAGATAGATATTATGCCTCCATAAATCTGTTACATGCTGTAATTTATTTCCATTTTTATTTAAGCAAATAGCCTAACAAAGATATTTCTTTGGTCAACAAATTGTAATAAAATTTAACTGGCAAAACCAAACACAGCATTTTGCAATATAATAAAAATAGATTTTATTTAGCAGTATAATGATTGAATGGAAGCCATATAGGTAATACACAGCAGTAAAGACACCAGCTTTAAAAATAGCACAATTCAGACTAGCAGTGATGGATTGGAATTTCTATCTTTAAAGATGTATTTTAAAAAAAGGAATTCAAACTTTATTCTGTAATATAAACAAGAAAAGGGATCAGAACCAGACCAGATGGAAAGACAGTGTCAGAGAACTTCCAATATATGCCCCCTTCTTTTCTAGGCAGGCTGTCTAGTGCTGCCAGAGGGGCTAAACCTTGTGGGGAAAGGTGGGGGGGTCTTTTCTGAACTATCCCAACCTGCAGTGTGAACTGATGGCACTGGGATGTCATCTGGTATTCACAAGATCGACAGCTGCTCCCCAGAGATGGAACCAACAGCTTCACCCTCTAGCAGAAGTCTGTAGGTTCTGGTAATCCCAAACTCTTTCCCATTTTAGGGAGAAAAAGGGCTTCCCCTTTAAAAACCAGACTGAAGGACAGGAGGATGGAAAGAGTTGGGGTTTAACCATTCTCTCTTCCATCACAAATTCTGCTGGAATTTTCAGAAAGTAAAATTTGGCAAAATTAACTTGTTTGATTAGAGAAAAAAAACAACAACTATATTTTATCTGGAAACCCCTTAAGGATATTTTGCTGAAAAAGGATAAAAATTAATTTGTGATTTATGGCTTTGAAGATTAAAAATAACAGCTTATGAGCCACGGTAGCTCAGAGGTTAGAGTGCAGCACTGCAGGCTCCTTCTGCTGCCTGCCGGCTGCCTGCAATTTGGCAGTTCAATTCTCACCAGGCTCAAGGTCGACTCAGCCTTCCATTCTTCCGAGGTGGATAAAATGAGGACCCAAATTGTTGGAGGCAATTGGCTGACACTGTAAACTGCTTAGAGAGGGCTGTAAAGCACTGTAGAGTGGTATATAAGTCTAAATGCTATTGCTATTATGGAAAGAAGGAAATTATGATATAATCTTAGAGAGGAAGTAAAATATAACTGCATTTATAACTGCTTTCAAATTAAAAGCTTGTCAGAATCACCACTTAATTTATCCTTAGCTCAGTGTTACATCAAAGAAGGCAGACAAGAAAATACTTTGCATTTTTAAAAAAACTAAAACCCCAATCTTTAAGACAATGCCTAATGCATTAAAATATTCCAAACAATCAAACCAAAACAGTATTGATCTTTGGCCAAGTCAGTGAAATCCTAGAACAGGATCAATATCAACATCAATATCAATAGCACATAAGAGTCTATGGAGATTCTCAGTCATCCAGGTCATGGTTGACCCAAAAGTGCTTTTTCAGGAGGCAACTGGACTTTCTTGTTGTTTCTTTGAAAAAGCACCTTTGGGACAACCATGACCCGGATGACTGAGAATCTCCACAGATTTTTAGCCATGCACTTTGGGATGAACACCCTTAGAATGGTGTGGGAGTATAAATGGATTTCCAAAAAATTGCAGAGTACAGGAACATTTGCACTACTCAAGTGACCTTGAAGACACAACTAAACATCCAAGTGCTTCAACAACCCTCTAAAGGATGCAAATGACCAGCTGTCTGCAAGGAATATAAATCCTTCCATTCATTCAGGGGTGGGCTGCTACGGGTTCACACGGGTTCGGGCGATCCTCTAGCTAAGGGTCTGCCCAGTTTGGCGAACCCGTAAATCCCACCCCTGGCTGGCCCCTCCTAACCAAACCCCGCTCCTCCCAGGAGTCTCCATGCGGCCCGTGTTGGATGCCAGGTAAGTGCAGGGCCTGTGTGGAGGCTCGGGGAGGGCAAAAAAATGGGCCTCCCAGAGGCTCTGGAAGTCCAAAAACGGGCCTGTTTCCGGGTTCCGGTGGGCGTCCAGAGCCCGGGGGAGGCTGTTTTGCCTTCCTGGAGGCTCGAGGAAAGCCTCCGGAGCCTGGGGACAGTGAAAAATGGGCCTCCCGGAAGTGCAAAAATGGGCCTGTTTCCGGCTTCTGGAGGGTCTCCAGAGCCTGGGGAAGGCCATTTTCGCCCTCCCGGAGGCTCAAAGAAAGCGTCCGGAATCTGGGGAGGGTGAAAATGCCCCCCCCCCGCTATAGTGCAGGAGGCCAACTAGGCCACACTCACCCAGCAACTGGGCAGAGAACGCGTTGCTAAAATTTTTGGAGCCCACCCCTGCTTCCATTCACCACCATCCAGTCAGAGGTGAAGAAGCTTCTT
>JANHJO010006191.1:22777-38657 GCA_032468235.1 Pseudoxyrhopus heterurus | reverse complement strand
TGGCAAATGGCACACAAAAAGTTATCAGCTCAGGGGAGCTGGTTTACTGGGTTTTTCAGGAAGTGAGAAAAAGCTTACTATCTAAAAAAAAGTGGGAGAGGCAGGTGCAACACAGTTAAATTGTGGGGGGGAGCTACGGACACAGAGTTAATCCCTAGTAAAGTACATCTACAATCAAAGACATTTGAAAGGTAGCCAGCTTCTGGCTAGGTGTGGCACCAGCCAGCTGCTTCAACTCCCCTCCCCATCTCAATATTTTAATCACTTCTTGCCAAGAAGCAGGGCCTCACCACTGTGTGCTGGATCTGCTTATTCACAACCTCAGCAGACCCCAACTTCAAAGACTTTCAAAGACTGCCCAGTAGTGTTTTACAGCAGCAGGCCCCAATCTTTTTGCCATCAGGGACCAGGGTTTTGTGGAAGAGAGTTTTTCCACAGACTGGGGGGGAAGGGAGGAGATGCACGCAACCTAGATCCTTTGCATGCGCAATTTATAGTAGGGTTCGCGCTCCTATGGGGATCTAATGCCTGATGATCTGAGGTGCAGCTGAGGCAATGATGCTAGCGCTAGGGAGCTGCTGCAAATATCAACAAAACTTCGCTCACTCGCCCATCACTCACTTCCAGCTGTGCAGCCCATTCCTAACAGGCCACGGGCCATCAGACCAGCTGTCAGCTTTAGAAGCCATTTTTCTTAGTATCTTCCACGCTGCCACATTTTAGTGCCTGGGAAATTGGGAGGGGGGATTTTAGAGAGAAGTGAAGGTATAGACATAACAACAGTCTTCTTCTGAGTCAAGGCTGTGCCATCCTGCACCTGGGATAGGAGTGGTTGAAGGAATGTCTCCAGTTGGGACGACCGGGGATTAGACCATGGGATAGACCGGTGGGTGCAGGGGATGGGTTTTGGATTTTCAACTATGAAGGGAAAACCCGGAACTCTCAGATTCCCAGATATGCCAACGTGACTTCTCTAAATAAATTCTTACTTGGATGAACTTTGTCTCTGAGTGCTGAATGGATATGGGGAAGATTCCTTGGAACGCTGACATTGGCACCAGTCCGTAGCCTGGGGGTTAGAGACCCCCGTTTACAGCATTCTCTGGGCGGTTTACAATGTCAGCATATTGGCCCCAACAATCTGGATCTTCATTTTACCGACCTCAGAAAGATGAAAAGCCAAGTCAAATTCAAGCGCCATGAGAATCGAATTCCAGGCTCTGGGCAGGGTTAGCCTGCAATACTTCATTCTAACCACTGCACCACCAGGGCTTCTATATTCATTGTTTTATAATCCTGTTGTTATTACATTGTAAGCTGCCCGGAGTTGCGTGACAGCGAGATGGGCAGTGTATACATTTAATTAATTAATTAACAGGATTCCTGGGTTCAGCCCAGGACATGGGCACAGAATGGGCATGGTCTCCACTCTGCTCAAAACACAAAATGACAGTCAGGGTTCTAATTGACTGATTGCAAGGCTGCCCCCTCCTACTAGGGCGTTTAATCCCCCTAGATTAAATTACCCTAACCCTAACCCTAGAGTGGTTATCTTGGCTTTGGCTATTTTTGAATCTGGTTTGGAGGGGGGGAGGGGGGAGAGAACTTTTAGGAATATGGAAAGCAAGTTTGTGGGGGGAAAGTTTGTAACCCTTCTGAAATCTTGGCAAATTTTAGGTCCAAATATATTAAATATAGATCTTTATGTTCCATCTTGAAAGCTGCCAGATGCAGTTGGTTATTAATGGGCAAGGTGTTAAAATTTGATCCAGATCACATGAGAAACTGATGTTGTGAAATAACTTAAATTTGAAAGGAGTGGGGAAAGGGTTTTTATTGGAATGTTTGGGACAAACAAGAGATCAATATTTTGAAGTATTTGATTTATTATGGTTGCTTTAAAGATTTTGAGAGACTGTGCTACGGATATGATTTACCTGTAATATCTGCTTTTCAATACATAAAACTGAAATATGGACTGACTAAACAGTGTGGGTCGGATGCTTAATAGCCTCAGAGGTACCTGCAATCTTAGGATGTTTAAGAGATGCAGCCCTTTGAACTGAAAACAACAATCTAATTTTATAAGAAACTATAAAGCAGAACAAAAGTTAATATTAACTCTATAATTAATTATATGACTGAATTGTAGAATGAAGACTTGGAGTATCAAATTTCAGAAAATCCAAGTGGGTCCAAGTTTTAAAAAATGTGAAACATGCCTGTTTCATTTAAAAATGAAATTAATTCATCAAAATGTTGTTTCATATCTATTGAGCTCCTCATCAAAAAGTATTTAAAAATTGTTGGGCATTAGAATTTTTTTGTATATGTGCCAGCATTTTAAGAACATTGAAGACTCTTTAACTCAAATTGATATTGTCTGGTTCAGCTATAGATTTGTTTTGTTTTTTTCAAATATACCATACAGCAATATCATTTTGGAAATATAATAGTTTTGGAATATAATTTTGAGATATAATAATTGTCATGATGCTGAACAATAATCCTAAAATATGGAGATTTTCATTTCCAAAATTGGTGTAAGAACTATACAAGTTTCAGAAAGGCATCTTTAATGCTAGTTGGGATCAAAACATAATCTTGAAACGTTTAAGAATAAATTCCCAGACAGACTTTATACTAAGTCAATTAAGGCAGAGTCTTTTGAAACATGCTGCCTCTTGTTGTGTAAGCTGGTTGTGAGCCAGCCAGAGATTTGTTTTTAAAGGGGTGGCCATAAAAATGTTTTAAAGTTGCCAAGATTGGACAGCCCTGGTTTAGACAAACAAACAAACAAACTCATCTCCTCCACCCCACCTCTTTCCTCCAGTCAGGTGTCAGATAAAAAAGTATGTATGTATGGTGGTGGTGGTGGGGGTGTTTGTTCCTGTGGCCAGTCCTGCCAGAGATCAGATTCTGAAATCAAGCCCCCTTGGAGGGGCTGATATTGCAGGTCTTCTATTACTATAATACAATCTTATTGGTTACCATTTCGTTGGTTCATTTCTTTGGCATGCCAGTTTTATGGCACTTGACTCCTTTCCTTTACCTAGAAAATGGGTCAAATCTGACAAAGCTTTTTCAGCTACATGGTGGGCACCTCAAGGACTCTGCATGCTTTGAATTACCCGTGAAATCTATGATCTAAGGCCCATGAATGATAAAAGTGCATGAACTCTTCCAAGCAGCTTATTTTCAGAAAGCAAAGGACCATTTTGGAAAGAATTTCCAACTCTCCCATTTGCTTGTATTCTCCCTTCTCTTCTCCATGCCCTGCAGACATGAAGTCTTCCAATGCTCAGAACACCCCAGACAGCCCAGCGGTGTCACATTTGAGGGCACTCAAATTGGGAAAGTGAGTTAGGTTGATGTAGTAGTGTTTGCCCTGTGAGGTAGTCCAGAGAAGAACAGCCAGCCTTACTAACTTTATCTTCATTGTAAGGTTATATAAACCTAATCTTGCAAGATCAAAAATACTGTATTTCTCCTGTTGTTTCTTTTTTAATGCCTGGAAAATTAGGGAGGGTCCCTTCTGAAAAGTTTCCCACACCCTTCTTCTTTCTATAGGCTATCTCTTACATGCTGGTTGTCCAGTCCTATGGCTCTCCCACCAGCTGAAGTTATTCCTACATACCATTACAAGTGATTAAGGCACCAGGCTAGAGACAGGGAGACAGGGAGTTCTAGTCCCACCTGAGGCACAAAGCCAGCTGGGTGACCTTGGGCCAGTCCCTCTCTCTCAGCCATAAGAAGGAGGCAAAGGCAAACCACTTGTGAAAAAGCTTGCCAAGAAAACCGTAGTGATGTATCCAGGCAGTTGCCAGGAGTCAACATTGACCTGAAGGCACGCCTCCCAAAAAAGCTACGCAACGCTGCTTCAGAGCAAGCCCCCCTCCATTATAAAATGTAATGAATCACACATAAAACTGACCTAACCTAGAACCCTGTTTCCCCAGGGACAAACCACAAGTCTCTCAGTCATATGCTGTCCCTCCGCACCTCATATTAAATGGCTTATTGAGGCTCCAGCTTCCACAAAGCCTGTAGGCCGGAGAGCCATCCATCCACCAGCCTGCCTCACTGTTGGCAAAGCAATTTTCCTATCCACTCCAGTGGAGAAGTGGCCTCTCCCCCTCCCGGACTCCATTTGAACGTATTCACATTCTCCCCCTGCCCTCCACCCTATATATACACGGCAGCATCCCCGACAGGAGCCCCAAAGTGGCACTGTTATTAATGTGCCCGGCACGCAGGCTAGCTAATAAATATTTCATCTCTACTCCCACCCCGCTCCCCAATTTCTCCAGCGCTTTATTTCTGTCACTCGTTTTCTGCCTCTTTTCTTTCCCTTTATTTCTCTCTCTGTTTGAACATTGTGGCTGGGAGGTAACTCGGGGAGGAGGAAGCGGGGAGCAGCGCTTGATTTAACTCCCCTCCCTCCTCAACATTATAAAGCACCGAAGTCTGGAAATGGAAAATTGGGGTGGGCGAACGGGGGAAATGCAGTCGCAGAGAGGACAATGAATCTGGGCTGGGGCTGGGTGACTCATTGGGTGCTTTTAAAAAAAATGAAGAAATAAAGGAGAAAAATATGAGAAAGGAATAAATGTACAGTCAACGGCGGCAGAAGAAAGGCAGGGATGTGATACGCCGAAGCTAGCAAGAGCAAGCGGGCGACGGGTCAAAAGAAATGGAATATGTTTGGCCACAGGCACGCCTCCTCTCACAGAAACAGAAGAACTGGAGCCCAGATTTAAGCCGGCTGAAGAAAACACAATTTCTTCATGTTTTTTTTTTATATCTAAAGCTCCAATGGTGATCCCAGTTTGACTCAACAGGGGAGCTTTGCAGGTTCGGGTTGTCAAATTATGAGGGGACATCCGTGTTGGGGAAGTGGGCTTGGCTGACTGAAAGGAGGGCCCCTGGCTCAAAAGTAAACCGGATCAGCCATGGTAAATAAAAAAGAAAGTCAAGATGGAGACTGGGCAGATATTATGGAAAGCTACATATAAAAGCAGGCCACTTTTTGGACAGATAGCCACAGTCATCATCTTGACATTTTCAGTCATACCCTACAGATACTCCCGGGATCTGCCTTATTGTAAGTCTAAGTGAAGTAAGGTCCAGAGCCAAATAAAAATAAGACTTTGTTTGAGTCAACTTCAGCTCCAGATTAATACCTGAGCACATCCATGGGTTTGGTTTTTTTTCTGCAATACTAATGGGATTCTTTTTATTTTTTTAAATGTCCAAGTACAGCCTTTACAGCAGCCCTTAGATATCCTAGTGGTGCCCATTCACACAGCTTAACTTGGCCTGATCCTGCCTAGCCTTTTCAAAGTCAGTGAGGTGATCATGCAATCTATCCTGTACGTCTTAAGCAACTTTGCTGAACCATAACCTGTTTCAAAGGCAGTTTTCTAGAGAAACAGAAGGAGCCCTAACCTTCCAGAAAAGAGTCTTTTGTAAGGAATTTGCACAGCAAAGAGGATATGTACAAATTTGGGGACTATAAGAGGGCAGCTGATTTGCCTGGCAGAACATAGGGAGACAATTAACTATATTGTGTTTTCCCAAGAAAACAACGCCACTTTTGTCTCCTATGTGAAAGAAGGACCATCTTGGCCAAGGCTGGGTTTTACAAAGGGTTTTATACAACCGTTAGAATCAAGTAGCTGCTTCTTCTGCCCAAACACTGATGAGTCTTGATCAATGTATAAGAAAACTGCTGAAGTCCCATATTGGACCATGACCACAGAAAGCCTGGTCCAAATCCCTCCTTAGCCACTGATTCTTATTGGTTAAATTTAGACCAGCCATACTCTTAATCCAAGCTACTTTTTAGGGTTGTTGGGGGGGGGGCGGGGAACTTAGCATGCTAAGTGTGCCAATTTAAATTCCTGAAAGAAAGGCAGGTTATACATCTAAAGTAAATAAATATTAGGTGGCTCATTAATCTTTCAATTCATGTTCGCACACATTAGAGGGACAAAGAATTAGGTGAGCTATTACTAGCTGTCTCTGAATATTCATGCACAGCCCAACATGCATATGCATGCAGGCAGCACATCCCAGCTAATCCCGTGCCATATTATGTTGGGGAAAAACATATTGGTGGGTCACAAAATAATTATTTTATGTTCTTTAGATAGTGGGGAAAATGTGCCTAGTATTTGGGGGTAAGCGATGTATTTCACATAAATCAGACAAATCAAGAAAAGTATATTTTGAAATATAATTGAAAAGGATTCTTTGAGGGGAAAACTCATGGTCAATAATGGCTCCCACTTTGTATGGAAAAGCTCCATATACAGATGTGGTAGGTGTCCACTGCCCATCTCTGTACATTTATTTATTCGGTAAAATGCTTCTGTTCGCGACCAAATTTGTCCCCGACCAAAAAAGCCAGCTAAGTTTTGATTTGGTTCCCGACTCAAAACTTGGTTGGTAAACAAAAACGGCGCGGAAAGATTCCTTTCCGTGCTGTTTTCCCCTTCCGCGCATGCACAGAATTGCCTGCGCATGCTCAGAGTGTTGCTTCAGAAACCAACCGAATTGGTTCGTGACCGAAGTCCGGGAACGGATTGCGGTCATGAACCAAGGTTTGACTATATAGTAAACCATGACAGATACGTGAGGCTCTAAGAGGTTGTCCAAAGCCTAGTTAACAAGAGAAGAAGGGTAGTACAGGTAGTTCTCGACTTACAACCATAATTGAGCCTAAATTTTCTGTTGTTAAATGAGACATTTGTTCAATGAGTCTTGCTCCACTTTACGAACTTTCTTGCTTCAGCTGGTAACCTGGTTGTTAAGTGAATCTGGCTTCCCCATTGACTTTGCTTGTCAGGAGGTTGCAAAAGGGGATCACATGACCTTGGGGCTCTGCAACAGTCATAAATATGAACCAGTGGTCAAGCACTTTAATTTTGATCACATGGTCACGGGGATGCTGCAAAGATTCGTAACTGTGAAAAATGGTCCCAAGTCACTTTTTTCAGTCCTATTGTAACTTTGAACAGTCACTAAACGAACTGTTGTTGAGGACTACTTGCACTTCCCACATGTAGAAAAAACAACACAGCGCAAGCTCCTCGTGGACACTTTCAAGGTAAGAGGGGTTGCTATGAATCTTCTTAACACCCAGTCGGAAATAGCACGGCAGCTGGAGAATAAGGGACTGTGAGGGAGAGGAAAAAATTTGTCACATTTCTACGAGACAGTGTGATAGACGCTAAAAGCAATACCATAGATTAAGGTTTGGTCCCAGACAGCCATTTGCATAAGTAGGGGAAGAAGCCTATATCCAGCCAGCCAGAGGTGTTTTCTAACTTTTTATGTTAGTTGATTACCTGCAGGAAGAGACAATCCCATTCCTTATGCAAAATCAACCTCTCCAATCTCTCGGCTGATCGGTCGCAGTTAAAAATTTCTGAAATGCCTCTAGTGACTGATATGCTTCCCACCCCCATGACTAAAATTCAAACGAATATAGATTAAACCTACATTATGAGGCATTTACATCAGTAAAGAAACTACCACTGATTGAGCTGGTGTGATAGAAAGGGATGATCTTAAAACACTTCAACTATTCATGGGCCAAGATGAAAGGGAAAACTGAGCAGGGAAATGAGATAAAGGAATAATAAAAGTCTTGTGTCTGTAATAATATAAAAAGAGCATCTGATGATGTGGCTTCTGCTGTCACTGCAGATAGAGAGCTAGAAATCCAATATTAAAAAGGCAGCAAGAAGGGGTGCCAAGTCTCACTTAACTAATTTGAACTATCTTACTGAAACTATGGCTACAGGATTCTAATATCCTCTTCTATTTTTCTTTGTTCTGTTCAGGATTTCTTATTTGCAGGGTTGACCAGCTGAGTCCTTCTTTGAGAACTACTACAAAGGCCTAAACTGGAGTATATACACTATACATAGTGTTAGAATTGAATGTACTTAAATTAAAGAAGAGGGAAGCATATTGTTTGCAGTCCTTTGCACTTTTATTAAGTGTTAGGAGACTATGAGGAAATCTGGAAATTTAATGAAAAATTAAAGGCCTGCATTTTAGCTAACAGAACGCCGCACTTTTGTCATGCATCTCCTAACAATAGTAGCGTAACAGTCTTGGTTAGGAGCATGCTTCCATATCTGTGAGACCATATACACATCACCATCAGTGACTCGATCACATAAGAAATACCACAACCATTAACATGGATTCAGAGGTAACGTAATGAAACAAGAAAAGCAGGCCAAAGGGGTTGCAAAGCAAATGAACTGCAGTGTGCTGTATTGTACTATTTGAGAGAGTAAAGAGACTCATAACTAATTGAAAAGGGACACCTGTAAATCAATATCAAAATGTTAAGCACCATGGACATATTAATTGGCTAATCTAACTTAACTCTATGGATTGGTGCAATTAGTAAATCAGAAACCCAAAAGCCCCCAAAACAAGAACTATCCCATTAGCATCCCAGAGCTGAAGAAGCTTCTTGGATGAGAAGAGAAATGTGTTCAAAGAAAAACAAGGAAGTCCAGTTCCCTTTTGAAAAAGCATCTTGGGACAACTACGACCTGGATGACTGAGAATCTCCATATCCATTAGCAGCTTTTGAGAATGTAGGGACTACACGGGTGGACACATAACAACCATCAGTTACAAAGGTTAAAATGTCTATCTAGTATCTTTCAACATCCTTGGGTGGTTCTTAGTAGGTTTTGAATCCCTATCTTAATTCCTAAAACATTATAGAAGCAAAAAATAGGGAGCCAACCTGTTTTTTTTTTTCCATGGTTCAAATCGTGTGACTGGGAGAGCAGTTTTCTTAGAATGGCTTTGCTTTAAGCAAAGTTTAATAATGGGCAGAGAATTAATCCTTGAATTGCAATTCAAGCTGCACATGCCTTAAAGCAGCAAATTCCTGCTTTAACATGGGAAATGTTCTTCCATTTCAGATTTCTGTGGTTTGTCTAGTGTACATGGACCTAATGGAATGGAGGAATCAGGGCATCCATTTCTACAATTGTGAAGAAAAAACTGCTGTGTGTGGAGGTGATACTCGTGGTGATTGCTCCTAATGAACGAAGACGCTTGAGGCTCAATTCTTGGTGAAAGTAAAGCTCTATTTATTTGTCAAACTACTAATAAAACAATAAACAACTATGATCTATCAAAACAGTTTACACTGTCCTTCATTATAGTAATAGAGCAGATGTGCCTCAGCACATCTGCCTCCCCTCAAAGCATGAAGGTAAGAAAAGGTGTGCACTGCTCAGAGCACCTAGGCTATGGTGTGAACTCCCCAGAGTATCAAAGCCAGTGTGTGTAAGAGTGAGAAGTTC
This sequence comes from Pseudoxyrhopus heterurus, assembly GCA_032468235.1. Lineage (NCBI taxonomy): Eukaryota > Metazoa > Chordata > Lepidosauria > Squamata > Pseudoxyrhopus > Pseudoxyrhopus heterurus. The sequence goes on along the minus strand of JANHJO010006191.1, from coordinate 29,310 downwards.
AAGTGTAAGCCAGAATAAAACTCCTCCCCCTCCTTATAGGGCAAAAGGCAGGAAGAGGCTGTGGGATCTCTGCAGATTTGAATTACATGTAACCTGGCTCAGCAATTACCTGACAACAATGTTCTACCTGGAGATGGGAGAAAGGATATCAAAGCTGGAAATGATAGGAAAACTCGGGGCTAAACATGTGAAAGCATCAGAGTTGAAAGAAGCTGTGTGAATCCACAGCTAATGCGGGTGGCTGGGGCTGAAAAAGGAGGGAAGAGAATCCCCTAAGCCAGGTCTCCCGTCTGACGGCCATGGGTAGGTTCCAGAAAAGAGCACTTCTCTGTCCCTTTATCCTCAGTAGTAATATGATCGATAGAGTCTCATCCCTTAGAAATCCACCCTCTCCTCTGAGCGCACACCTTGGAAGCTTCTTAAGACTTTTGCTGATCCTTGCGAGAAGGCAAGGAGGCAATGGCCTGGTTCATCCTGGCTTGATTCTGGAGTTGCCAAAGCGGGGCCTTAATCTCCTTCAGGCAAGTTTCCCTGCTGTGAATTGAATATCCAGGAGTCAGATGATTTGAGAAGTAATCATGACTGTGTGCTTCAGTAGAGCCAACTCTCTCATCAACAGCCCAGCCGTGTACTTGCGTTGAAAAGCTAACGGGAAAAATGCATCTGGAAACTAGCATAACCATATCAGGCTGCAATCTTTCCCAAATTTTCCTGGGAATAAATCCCTTTGGAATGAAGGGGACTTAATGCTGAATAGGTATGAGATGGGCTTGTAATCTTCACCAAATTTAGCAGAATGTTTGTCTGAGCCCACGCACCCCATCTGAAATATTCTTACAATTGAAGGCGAATATACATATGCCAGGATAATGTTGGAGAATCCAATCTGGGTTGGTCACTGGGACCAAAGATTTAGTCAATCGAGCTTTCAGACTTCTGCTGCAGCCCATCTTCAGGGAACTTCCCCTGAAGATGGGCTCCAACACGAATCTGAAAGCTCAGTTGACTAAACCTTTGGTCCTGGAGACCGACCCAGATTGGATGCTGGAATATTCTTGCTTGTGGAATGCTTACACACACAAGGAATGTGAGGATGATATGATGTTTAATCCAGCAAACTCAAATATGGAGAAGGTATGCTGACCACAAGGAAAGGACCACCAAGATAATGCCTCTCAAGAAGTCAGAACACTCAAAACTTTCTGACAGCCTATGTAAATGTTAAACTTCATTTTCCAACGATTTTCAAGCCTAAATTAAAAAGAGAGAGTGAGGAACATGAAGCAGGGTGGAACAGAAAGATCTCTAGGCTGAATACTAACAGGGAACATCTTTTATTTCTAAAATGGAAGACTGATCATGAGGCAGTGGGGTGAGGGACCACTCTGAATAGAAGAGATAATTGACTGAACTGGCGCAAAATGAAGAGGAAAAAGAAACAGAAATAAAACAGATAGACTGAAGCACCTTATTATACGGATAGCTAATTTTCTGTCTTGCACTAATATCTCAGAGTCCGATGCTTACAGTGCCTCTGACTACAGTGAAGAAATCAATGACTCCACTCGCCCCTCAATGGTAGCATTGAAGAACACGCTCTTTTTCACTCCATTCTTTAAGGCAAAAAAGATTCGTAACGAAAGGCCAGTGCAGGTTCTAAAAAGAAAATTCAAGGCATTCTTGATAATATGGAAAGGACCAGAGTAGAGAAATTAGAGCAGGTGCAGTAATAAGCAACTACCAGATCTGGGATACAAAACAAGTTGGTTTCATACAGTATTTCCCTACTTACTGATTGCCTGGGTTTTTGCAACCTTAATAACTTTTGGCTGCTATCAAAGAGAGCAGATGAGTTTCCAACTTCTTTTTCCATAACTCTAGAGCAGGGGTGTCAAACTCAAGGGCTGGGAGCTGGATCCGGCCCATGGGGTGCTTAGATCTGCCCTGGAAACCGCGGACCTGCCCTGGAAACAGCAAAGGACCAGCCCGCAGTGCCTCTGCCAGCAAAAAAGGAGCTCGGGTTGGCTGCAGGAGGCCCTCGCGGCTGAAAATGGAGCCCGGGAGGGCTGTCGTGGCCGAAAACGGAACCTCAATGAGTGACATTGAGCTGGCCACTCCCACCCCGGCCAAGGCCTCCCGGCTCCCTCTGAGGTCAACCACAACCCTGATGCGGCCCTCAATGAAATTGAGTTTGACACCCCTGCTCTAGAGTGTTGTCCAGTTACAAGTCAGGGAATGTCTGAAGATGAAAGAGTGAAGCAATGTTGTCATCTGGTCTATTATTTCTGTCTCTGTGCTACAGCCTGGGCGAAACAGCCTACAGATAATCCTCGACTTACAACAGTCTATTTAGTGACCGTTCGAAGTTACAATGGCACTGAAAAAAGTGACTTATGCCCATTTTTCACACTTACGACTACAGCAGCATCCCCGTGGTCGTGTGATTTACATTTGGATGCTTGGCAACTGACTCATATGTATGACGGTCGCAGTGTCCCAGGATCATGTGATTCCCCTTTTGCGACCTTCTGGCAAGCCAAGTCAATGGGGAAGCCAGATTCACTTAACAACGGCGTTACTAATTTAACAGCTGCCCAGCAACTATGGCAAGAAAGGTCGTTAAATGGGGCAAAATTCACTTAACAAATGTCTCACTTACCAACATAAATTTTGGGCTCAATTGTGGTCGTAAGCCGAGGACCACCTGCGTTTTACTGCTGCAGCCATTTCAGAGGTTGCACGGCTTTATTGAGAAAGTCGTTGCTTATTCCGGCATATATTATTGTAGATCATAAATGGGGCTGAGACTGGTACAGTCTAGCAAAGCCGGACTTCAAGTAGTTCTCCGTTTATGACCAACATTTGGGATCAAAAATTCCATTGCTAAGCAAGGTGGTTGTTAAGTGAGTCACACCCAATTTTACAATCTTTTTTTAACCACCTTTAAGTGAATCACTGCAATTGTTCAGGGAATCACGTAGCTGTTAAACAAATCTAACTTCCCCCCCAATGACTTTGATTGTTGGAAGCTGGCTGGGAAGGTCGCACATGGCAATCACGTGACTCCAGGAGGCTGCAACTATTATAGATTGCCAAATGCCCAAATTTTGATCACGTGACTGTGGAACGTTGTGATCGTCGTAACTGCAAAACGTCATATGTCACTTTTTTCAGAGCCACTTCGAATGGTTGTAACTGAAGGACCAACTGTATTTCAGTTTGTTCCCAAAGCCCAATTCCTAACCAAAATCAAGCGTTCTGCAATCTCAGTTTGCATCTTCTTGAATGTAGATGGGCTGCCTCTTCCAGTATTCAAAACAGAAGTTGGTCATAAGGCGATCTAAGACCAAATTATGAACCGGGAACTTCCTTTTGGATGAGCCCGGGTGGCGCAATGGTTAGAATGCAGTATTGCAGGCTGACTCTGCCGACTGCCAGCAGCTCAATCCTGACCGGTTTCTCAAGGTTGATTTAGCCTTCCATCCTTCCGAGGTTGGCAAAATAAGGACCCAGATTGTTGAGGGCAATGACTCTGTAAACCACTTAGAGAGGGATGTAAAGCACTGTGAAGCGGCATATAAGTCTAAGTCACGGGTGTCAAACTCAATCATGTCACGTGACATATCGTGACGTTTTTAGCCTATGTGGAACCGGGGTGGGCGTGGCCTGTGCGTGATGATCCGGCCCACAGGCCACCAGTTTGACAGGCCTGTTCTAAGTGCTATTGCTATTGGATGACAGACTTTGTATTCCACTAATTTATAAGTTTTAAGTACCGTGATGCACACGGATATCAAAAATATGCAACAACCCTCCACTGAGGGAGCCCACTAGCTATTGCTAATCCCAGGTTCTAGCTGTCAAATGCCGGTCACTCGACAATGGAAGATGAGCTCTGTATATACTAAAGAGCATTCTTTGACTGTATTGCACCACATGTTGGCAGACCAAGTGCAAGTTTAATAAGTAGGCAATAATGAATAGCCCCTAGCATCAATTTACAGCAAGACTGAACAGAAACTGCCCGTGCTCCTGGTTCTCTGCAATTGGCTCACAAGTAAAGGCTCTGGGAAAAACCCAGGAAAATAAAAGCAGCAACTTCTCCTCTTTATGTCACCTTCATTTTTGCAAACCATTAAACAACAGCCGTGATAGGAAACAGCAAGTGCCTTGGAATGCAAAAGCATTTTTCTCCAATATAAGGCACCCGTGCCCGGCAGCTGGGTCATTCTTGACGAAGAAAAGCAAAAACTTTTGCCTGGTGCTAAAAGGTGGGGTGGCGGACAAACACCCCGGTGTTTCTGGTTTTCTCCGCTGTACCACCAAGCTCACCATTTCACTTTATTATTGCAATAAATGTAGCCATAAAAATGGCAAGTATCATCTACTCAAGGAGATCAGCGCGCGAGAGAGAGCTATGGAAATGTAATTTCGACTGTGCCCAGGAAATTTTATAAGATCTTATCAGGAAGGATCATAAATTGCATTTCTGAGTTGCCTTTCCTCGCATCATGCTGCACGTCCCCTTGATTTGTCAGAAAGGCGCACTGTGGATGGTACATATAAGCTTAGATGTGGGAATGAAACAGTGGGGAAGCAAAGGGGCATCAGCTGCCTGCTATTCCCCAAAGAATTTCAAGACGGAGGAACAAATTAAATACTGTAATTGCAGCGCCTTTATCCCAAATAATCCTGGCAATCTAGCCAGGCTAACTTCTCCCATATTCTTTTCGGTGGGTTACCCATAAATCTTCAACTTCAACGACCGGTCTCCTAGTGACCATTTAAAGTTACGACCGATTCCCCAAAGGCTACTTACGACCTGGTTTCAAAAATCCAACATGCCCCTCCCCATAGTCACGTGACTGCATTTTGAGCCCTTGAAAATCAGCTCACATTTACAGCAATTTTCAGCCCCTCGTGATCATGTGACCGTGTTTTATCATGGTTTTGCTGGAAACCAGCATTAACTTCCAGTTTCTGATAAGGAATGCCCCATTGTGAACAAGTGGTTCGCTTAACAATTGCAATGTTCACTTAATGACTGTGGCATTTGCTTTAAAGCCACCAAAAAAAGGTTCTAAAATCAAGTCTGATCACAGGGTGACCCGCTGTATCGCTGTCATAACTTACGACTGTAATTGGGTGGAGCTCAAGTAAGGTCATAACTCAAGGATTATTTGTATTCCACTGTTTGCCCTCCATTCTGTCTCCACATTTCATTCCACTAAGGAAGGACAGAATATCAGTACTAGAGAACACACTAAATTTTACCTGCAAAAGATCTTAGGATCAGACCTTTGCATTTCCTATTCCACATAGTAGGAGCAGGGCTGGGAAAAACCTATACACAAAATACAAGAGAGCCATTGCTAGTAGATAAAGTAAATTTGATGCCCTCTAGATCAGGGGTATCAAATTTGATTTCATTGAGGGCCGCATCACGGTTGTGTTTGACCTTGGGGGGCCGGGGTAGGTGTGGCCAGCTCAATGTCAGTCATGTCGGGGGCACCTGTGGTGGCCCGAGTGCTCTGCCAGCGAAAATGGGCTCCCGAGCTCCGTTTTCGGCTTCTACGGCCTCCTGCAACCCTCTGCCAGTGAAAATGGAGCTCGGGAGGGCCATATGCGGCACCATGGGCCGGTCCTTTGCTGTTTCCAGGGTGGCCCCGCGGGCCATATCTAAGCACCCCGCAGGCTGGATCCTGCCCTCGGGCCTTGAGTTTGACACCCCTGCTCTAGATGTATTGGGTTGGCAAAAGCTAAGCTGGCTGGTCTTTCTGTAGGATGCAATCTAAATTGGGAAAATCTGATGCAGACAAATGGGATAAGGTTCTGAATCGGTATAATGCAACTCCTGATGGTGAAACCTTATCCAACCATGTTTGTCCATTGTGATGAAAGGTTTCTGTCCCAGCAGCTTGGAAGGGTGGAAGAATAATCGTTCTGAGCCGGTTGCATTGTAAAGGCCTGCTAGGGAACATAAATTTGCTTGCATAGGTGGACTGAAATATTTGCACACCTTCTGTCTATATAACCCACTCTTCCCTTGGGGCAGGAGGAAGGAAAATAGGAACACAGATTAAAATCATCATGGGAGAAGACTTGCTAAAAAGACAATCAAAGCAGAGGAGCCAGAGGGAGAATTCGTTTTGCTGACAAATGTAGTCAAACAAAAATGGCTGAGTTTGGAAGAATGGGGAGGGGTAGAGCCTGAGGCACTTGGGAAAATCAGGCAGGGGACAGTGCTGTTACCCTGTCTTTGTTTGTTTGTTTATTTATTTATTTTTATCTCCCTGATTTGCTCCTTTGGAATGAAATGAGAGTTTTAGAAAGATGTTGGAAAGATAGTGAGGAAATAAAAAGAACTTCCTTATTCTCATGGCAAGGACCAAATATTATGATGGAACAGAGTCCTAAGATGAAAGATGGAAGATAAATAGATGGATGGATGGATGGATGATGTAGATAGATAGATAGATAGATAGATAGATAGATAGATAGATAGATAGATAGATAGATAGATAGATAGATAG
>JANHJO010006190.1:9907-20082 GCA_032468235.1 Pseudoxyrhopus heterurus | reverse complement strand
TTGGCTGGAAAAACGGCCCCAAAACAGGCAGGGGTGGGGCCAGCCAGTGGTCCGATTTGCCGGTTCTCCGAACCACGCAGAATTGGAACGAACAATTCACCCGAACCGGGCCAAACCACCCCTGGATCCTTGGGCAAATGATAGGCTTTCCTAGTTTCTGCTAACATAAAAATGATTCATTAGAAATTTTACTTAATTTAAGTCATGGGAAGCAGCTGATATAGTTATATTTGACTGCACTTTGCAAACTGTCGTCTATATACAGGTAACCCTCAACTTAAAACAGTTCATTTAGTGAATGTTCAAAGTGATAATGGCACTGAAAAAAGTGACTTATGACCGTTTTTCACACTTATGACCGTTGCAGCATTCCCCATGGTCACATGATCAAAATTCAGATGGTTAGCAACCGGTTCATATTTATGATGGTTGCAGTGTTCTGGGGCCACGTGATCAGCTTTTGCAACTTTCTGACAAGCAAAGTCAATGAGGAATCCAGATTCACTTACTAACTTAACAAATGCAATGATTCACTTAACAATTGTGACAAGAAAAGATGTAAAATGGGACAATCTCACTTAACAAATGTTTCAGTTAGCAACATAAATTTTGGGCTCAATTGTGGTCATACCTCGAGGACTACCTGTACAATATTGTTAACAGTTTATTTAGATGTAGTACTAATTTAGTTACCACTGTTCCATTTTTTGATAAAAATTGTCTTAACTCCCATCAGTGACAGGTGGGTTGCCTCAGACCTTCCTACTAAATGGACAACATATTCAAAGGAAAAGAAAAAAAAATGAGGAGGAAGATCAGTTTGCCAATGTCAGAACAAAATGTTTAGTTGTGTACCAGCATTTGTATACATTTGCTGTGAGGCTTTCCTTATTTGGCTAAGTTGTCTTACTTGGGTAAACATGATGCAACTGACTCAAGCCGATGGAAGAAATGTAACCTAAGGGCGATTGGTAATTCAAGACGTGTGTGTGTACACCTAAACCACAGCCAGGATCAGTTTTCTGTCAAATTATTATTTTTCTTGGCAACAATATTTATTTAGAGAATGTACCTATTTATATAAGACTGCCCATCTTACATACATAACCACAGTACAGTGTCTGAGGCAACATAACAGAATCACAACACAATTACACCTCCATTATATTGGGTCCAATTGATGTCCGGGTCCACCATCTAGGGGAAGAACCAGAAAAGTTTTCATAGCCTTCCAGGAGTCTAGGTTTGAGATCTCCAGATTTTTAAGGAGAGACAAGGCAAAAAGAAAGATAAGGCAAATGCCATGACAGAGAAGGCATGTTGCACCCAGTTTGCCATTGTCTTCTGCAATGTGTGTGCGAGCCAGTTAATTTTAGAAAGGCTTTCTAAAAGTGATTAATTAGCCACACTCACGCCTATGAAACAGATATTGAAATATTCATAAATATTTCTAAACTGGTAGAGGGTCCTCAACTTACAATGTTCATTTAGTGACCATTTGAAGCTACAATGGCACGGGAAAAAGTGACTTACGACCTTTTTTCACACTTGCAACTGTTGTACCATTCCCACTGGCAACTGATTCATATTTATGATGGTTGCAGTGTCCCAGGATCACCATTTGTCACATTCAGACCAGCAAAGTCAATGGGGAAGCCAGATTCTCTTAAAAACTCTGTTACTTGCAGTGATTCACTCAACAACTGTGGCAAGTAAGGTTGTAAAATGGGGCAAAATTGTCTTGCTTAGCAACAAAATTTTTGGCTCAATTGTGGTCGTAAGTCGGGGACTACCTGTAACTGAATAGAATCAATAAACAGCACCAGAAATATATGTTGTTAATAAATATGTGTGTGCATATTATTCAAAATAATTAGGAGTTATGTAATAACCATATACGGTCTTGAAATTTTGCATATGCATACTATGCAATTAAATTTAAATCCAACTGGGAAATGAATTAACCCTTTTCCAAAGATAACTTTTTTTTGCCAAACCTAGATTACAATATACTCATTTTAATGTTTTTTATACTGTTTTATATTATACTTCTTGTGAGCCGCCCAGAGTCATTCGGGAGTTGGGCGGCATACAAATATAATAAAATAAATAAATAAATGTTTTGAATTCCTCTGAACGATTTGCAGTCCTGTAGAGGATTTCCAGGAGTTTCACGCTACTAGATCTCCACTCAGAGCACAATACCATAGTCTCTATGAGACTGAAGGATGCCTATACTATACTATACTGCCCATGATCTTCTAGGATCTAGAAATGTAGTCGATCACGTATGTTCATCAGCTAGCAAGTTTTTCACAAGCCAAATTTAGTTTCAGATTCTAAACTTCTGAAAAAAACAAATGCCTAATTTTAAAAATCTTTTTAAGTGTAGGAGGCACTGTCATATTTTGATTCCGAAATCAATTTGTAACATTTTATGTGTCCCATTTACAAATAATTAGATGGTAAGTTGAAAACCCTGGGAGGCTATAGCAATGTTTTAGTCTGAAAGATCTGGAGGACACCAGATTAGGGAAGACTGAAATAAAACATAAAAATGACTGAACCCTTTTGAATGCGCATTAAGACTTTAAAAGTTCCAAGTTAGTTTTGAACTGATTAGAATGCACCAATAAGGTGATCAGCACTTTTAATCAGTGATTCAAATTAGTAGCTGAGTTATATCAAAATATGCCATTTTATTGGTGAATACTACCTCCATTAATTTGTATGTATTCTTCATGCTGTGTGAATGTACAGTACATCAGCCTGGAGAAATGCAGAATTGTCTGAAACAAGATTTTCTTTAGGATGTAGGGCAAATGGCTGTTAGTTACTAAGGATGGGCGAGTGCAAATAAAATGCACACGGTTGGAAATAACCTATTACTACTCTGAACTACTATTAGCTACAGTGGAACCTCGGTTCACAACTGCTTCGGTTCACAACCAAAAAAATCAGCTAAATGTTTGACTCAGTTCGCAATCAAATCCTCGGTTCACAACCAAACTTCCTGAGGACGAAGAAATCTTAAGAGAGAAAACACCTGCAGGAGAGCGTCCTTCCATCGCGGAGGCGGACTCTGCCGCAAGACAACCACCTCTCTCTCACTCAGAATCAACCGACTAAACAGTTTTCTCTGTTGTTCATGGTTTTTTGTTTGTATTAAAAGATTTTACTGTTACACTGTGATGTCTGTGGCATATTTAACTACAATACTGTATTTGTGTGCTTCAAAATCTTAAAAAAACAATAAGAGTTCATAGGGGTCTGGAACGGATCCATCGTATTTCCATACAACCCAATGGGAAAATTTGTTTCGGTTCACAACCAACTTGGTTCGCAACCAAAGTTATGGAATGAATTGTGGTTTGAACTGAGGTTCCACTGTACTTGTAATTTTGGTGAAATGCATCCACATCTAAACAGAGTAACTTAGAAAGATATAGTTAAGAGCCATACATACAAGAATAAGGTTCTATTCGTGCACAGATTAGGAAGCAATGCATCATCTCAAAATCTTTTATCAAGGAAGGCAAAGGTTAATACTTCCTATAATTATTTATTTCTGGAGCTTAATCGAAGATGTATTTACTTCCTGCTCCCCCCCCCCAAAAAAACACTGAAGAGCTTTCCCCCCCACATTTGGCCTTATGGTCTCAATTATCCATACTAAATGAAATGGGAAGAGGAAAGTAATTTTAATAGCAGAAGTTTCTCTGGTTATATTCAGAACAGCAGTTAACCCTTTAAAGAATATTTTCAAATAAGAAAAGCACACACAGAGCAAAACAGTATTTATTGTGGACATGTCTTAGGTATAAGTTTGTGATACTGCACATTTTTAACGTGTAAAAAAATAAAAATCACTTTCTCCTAAGGGTATCTACACATCTCACACGCTACAACAGGGAAGGCACACTCCAGGTCCAAAAACTGTCCATAAAAATGCTGAAGTTCTCTTATATTAATGGCAGTTAAAACCTTGCTAATAACTTAGGCAAACCGTATAAACAACATGTTATTTTCTAGAGCAGTTATGCAAGTATGGCTCCTTTATGACCTGTGGACTTCAACTCCCAGAATGCCTGAGCCAGCCATACTGACTCAGGAATTCTGGGAGTTGAAGTTCACAAGTTGTAAAGGGCCATAAATGCCCACCCCTGTTCTAGAGCACAATAACCTACTAAGCTCTTATAAAGAGCAAAGAAAACAAACTACATTATACAAACATAATGGGTATATAGGGCTACTTCACACAATTCTATACTACAACTTAGTGAAAAATATTAGTATTGGTTTGACTATCATCTTCACTCTCTAAATTTTTATTTCGGTCTGAAGAAGGGCTTCCCCCATCCTTTTTGGTTGTTTGAGATTGTTTTCTTCCACACGAATCCATGCCATTTCCTTTTTCTTTCTCCTCTGAGGGAGAACTCCTGGAGTGATTCCTGTTTTCTAGTGCAAACTTCAAAGAGTTGTAAAATCTAGAGAGACATTGATTTAAATGTTTCAGGTTGGCAGTTCCATTAATTGGCTCACATAAAGCAGAACCTGCAGCTACAGGAACACTAATAACAAAATAAATTAATGCAATGCCATAGGAGAGTCACAGAGTTTTCTCAACTGATTTGTGAGAGACTAAAATAGCATGGCATTGATATACTGTATTTATTAAATTTCTACTCTACTGCAATCATAAGACTCTGGGCATGGCACAACATCAACTGTAAAACATCTACAATATAATAAATAAAGTCTCTAGAATACAGAAGACTAATGATCAAAAGCAACCAATATATGACCTTAAAATGGAGCGGTGTGCAGGAAGAAAATTCACAGGATGACTTCATCTTAATTAAATCTATGCAAGAAGATATAATTTGATGCTTATATGATGAATGCAAAGTAGAATTGTTTAATGGGATTGTTTGTCCTGTGCTATTGTCTTAAAAATTGGAGTCCAGCAAAGATGAAACTTTACTAAAGAGATTTTTACAATGGTTACTCATTAAACCTATCCGTCCTTACTCAGGAGAAAAATCCACTGAATTCCTTCCAAATCACTACGCATGGATCAGCATAGTAAATATGCATGTTTATGTGTACACACATATTTTGTATTGAATATATGAACTTTTTTTTAATTCTACCTTTTATATAAATAACACAAGGTGGCAAAAATAGTTAATACTCCTTCCTCCTCCTATTTTCTCTATAACAACCTTGTGAGGTGGGTTGTGCTGAGAAAGTGATTGGTCCAAGATCAGCCATTTGGCTTCATGCCTAAGGCGGGACTACAACTCACAATCTCCTGGTTTCTAGGACAACATCGTGACCACTGCACTGCTAACAAACCTGTTAATTCTCTTCCAATTTTCTTCCATCTTCCGATTAGCAACTTGAATCACAAAGTCAACATATTCTTCACTGACCATCAGTCTTCCTTTCTGAGTTAGTGGAACTTCTAAGCAGTGAGTACTTCGGACAGCCTGTAATGATGTAAAAGGAGAAACTTACAGTACATCTTAACCAGCTTTCATTAAATCTTATAAAAGATGTGTACATTTTTGAATTCTGTTATCAAAAACTTGCAACTTATTGCTAAATGAAGGATTATGATCAACTGAGGATGGGACAGACAGAAATATTATTTTTCAGTATTAAGAATCCCGTATTTATAGCCTTGGTTTGCTGATATAGATTTGCTTTCTGTTTATGGCCTGACCCTCTAGAGATGTAATGGAAAGTTAGGTCAATGGAATCAAGGCTTCATGGTGTTTAAAAATAAGACTGAATGGTTTCTTGTATATGACACAATCTGATTTTGTTGTTTAATGTTTCCCCTTTTTTACCTGTCTTTTTTTCATTCCCTTTTGCTTATTTTGGGTTTTTCCTTCTATTTTTTTCCCTTGTATATTAAAGCAACAAATATATTTTTTAAGAAGTCTGACATGGAAATAGTTCTGTATACTTGAGGTGGTGATCCTTTGAGAGCTGTATGCAAAATTTCATTTTAATGTATCCCAATTAGTGTATATTCAAAGTGACAATAAAGTTATTCTTAAGCCTTACCAAATATTTCACATTGCTTCCATCAATCCAGCTGAAATTGTCTATTTTGGTGATTAATGTATGACTGCCTTTGAAAGTGGTTGAGACTCTTGGTTGTACTCAAGATCTGACTTAAAGCTTTTAAGGCGATTTCAACACTGCTAAGAGGTGATTCAACCTGCTGATTACAACATGTAAGTGTCATCTTATGCTGGGACAAGAGTGAGTCAGCGAAGTGTCCCTGCCATCCAGGAACCAGTGATAGCCATGCATTTACTTTCCATGTAGAGATGCTGGTTCACCTTGATGTGGTTGCATGTAGTTACACCCTAGCAGTTTTCTCAGGAGGAGCTGCAAATATCCCTTTGGTCGAAGTAGAAAAAAACAACATACCATCATAATTTTCCCTTTGCGGCTAACGGTAATACCAGAGTTTCTGAACCCAGCTTCTATAGCCACGGTGTGCTGTAAAAATAAAACCAAATAGTTGGCATAAACAAAGTAAGTGTCAAATACTGATTTTTCTCCTAAATATTTACAGGAATATAGGTTATTTGTTACATCTGAATCCAAACAGTAGATTTTGTTTTGCCAGAGCATTACACGTAGCCCTCATTTAGCAATCAGGATTACGACTGGTAACTTGGCTGTTAAGTGAAGCAGTCACTAACTGTGCTTATGATCTTACTTCAGTTTTCCTTTGCTTTGTAGACCTGCAAAAGTCATAAATGAAAGGATTGATCCCAAAATTATTACTGCTGTGATGAGCTGTGTGCAGTCCTCATGGTCATGTGATCAAAATTCAGGTGCTTAGCAACTGTATTAAGACAGTTGCTGCGTCCTGGGGTCATGTGATCATCACTTGCGACCTTCCCAGCTGGCTTCTGACAAGTGAAGTCAATGGGGAAGCCAGATTTGCTTAATGATGATGTGATTCACTTAATAACTGCAGTGATTTAGTTACCAACCATGGCAAAAAGTTTGTAAAATTGGGTGTGGCTCACTTAACTAGAACATTGTTTAACAACAGAAATTCTGGCCCCAATTGTGATTGGAAGTAGAGGATTACTTCAAATGTGAGAACTGGGAATCAAACATTACTTATGTAACAATAACAGTGTTTTAAGCACAATGCTTTACCAGAAGTTGTGCATCTTCTAGGTCTTGACATTGCACATGGAGAACAAATGGTTCAAATTTGAAGATGGCATCAGCTGCAGCTTTCTGCAAGGCGGTAAGCTAAGAAAGAGCAAAAGGTTAATATCAACGCTACATCTGTTAGCAATGAAATATAAGTAGCTTATTTAGCATCTAAAAACACTGCACGACAGAAGCTGATTCGATGTGCTAATTAAAGTACATTTCGACATGTTGTAATACTCATATGCTCGGCCTGATATATGCTCTGCTTGTTTTTATTCACTTCAGTACAACATTTTGCTGGGATTTAACTTTCCAAAAAGATTGTGCGCTGATGATAAAGAGTTTTAGAAATCTTGATGCTGCATGATATAGTCACAATTCTAAGGTCTCCAACACCAGTTTTCAGAAAAGCTTCTAATCAAATCTGGCCTATCAGTTTCCAGATGTCATTCAAATAATACTTTGAAAAATAATAAACTCCATCTATCTACAAGATCCGCAATAGAGGAAAAAATAGTGCACATTTACAGTGATAATGCACATGTTTAGAGAATACTTCAAAACATTGCTAACCCCCAAAATTTTATTACTTTCTATGCTGATCTTATCCACATATTGGCCTGTTTAACCTTTTAAAACTGGTATTTGGAAGAAAATGAATACTACAAAGCATTGTTTCCCTATGAACTCTTTCATTCAATAAAATGTTATCTTCTCTTTAGATCACGATATCCTAAAATGTTAGATAGAATGGCAGTTTGGAGATCATCTAGTCCAACCCCCTAATAAGGGCTGGAACCCACTTCTATGGCATCCCTGATAAAGAGCTCTCCTACTTATGTTTAAATACCTCCAGTGAAGAGAGATCACCACCTCCAGAGGTAGTCATTTTCTAGGTCTTGTAATGAAGATATTTTTTCCCCTTAGCATTTAACCAGATTCTATTTCTCTGTAGTATAAACAATGTTCTGGAGCAATTTTGAAGAATTCTGTCTCATCTTTTGTATTTCAGCCCTTCAGATTTTGAAGAAAACGATCTATTACGTTGCCCCTCTATCCTGTCTTCTCCAAGCTAAACAAGCTAATACCTTCTTCATTCCTTGTACATTTTCCCTCCAGGTCCCTGATCATCTTTGTTATTTACTCTGGATGTAGTCCAGTTCATCAGTCTTTTTAAAAATGTTTTTATTAAAAGATTTCACGTACATAACAAGTAGTACATTCAAAGAAAAAGATATAGTGAATGTGAAAGGAAAAAGAAGAAAGGAAAGGAAAACACAAAAAGGATTGATAAACTGGATTACTTCTTTTAATCCTGATATTATACTTCGTTGGTGAAGTGTAAGACTACATTTGAATTTTCTGCAATTGTTAACTTATATTCAACTTGTGATCCACTAAGACATCCAATTCCTTTTCACATGTACTTCTGCCCTCACACAGTCCCTTTCTTTCAGAAGCCTGCAATTTTCTATTCCCCTCCCCCCAAAAAAATTAAAAAAAAATCTTATTAGGCTTTAAAATAAGTCTGTCCATATCTCTAGAAATCATCACCAAAATGTTTAAATTTTGAAATAAATAAGGTAATTTGATCATCTGTTATAGTCAGCGTCTTGGATACACTCAGACTTAAGATAACAGTAGCCATTACATGTGAGTTAAAAATCTATGATGGAAAAAGCATCAGAAAGCCAGTCATGTCTATCATCTATTGAATGACTTCTATCACTCTATAAAAAAAATACAATAATTCCATTTACTATGATCAATGAAGACCAGCATCAGCCACAAACATAAGACAATGATATGGAACAGCACACTCCCTTCCTTCCTGATTTTGTTATAAAAAAATAATTATAAAAGCTTGGTGATTCTTACAATATTGTTAGTATGTAGAAATACTAATTTGAAAGCTTGTGTAATAAACAATGCATTGACCCTTACCACGTCTTTTGTACTACATAATTGGTGGGTCACCATAAGCCAAGTACAGCTTTGCTTCTGTATTTCAAAGCCAGCAGTACCCTAGTTAAGAAAAAAAATCATACAGAGTACAAATCTTTTAGGCAGAGAAACATACTCAGAATTAATTGGTGTATTCCCAGCTTTTCAACATTAAAACACTAGAATTTCTCAGCACGTTAAAGAGAAGAAGAAAAAAAAGCTAAGGAAGACAGGGGGAATAAAATGTAGCCAATGAATCAGTTTCAAGCCACATATCTGACTAGTTAGATGAAAATGAGTAAGAAGACATATTTCTGGAGATCATATCATTTTTCTCTCTGATAGAACAAGTCTTGAAGGGATTGAAGCAGTGGCAATTAAAACTCTGAATAAGGTATATAGGTAGTCCTCAAGCTACAACCATCACTGAGCCTAAATTTTCTGTTCTTAAGTGAAACAGTTAAGTGAATTTTGCCCCATTTTCTGACCATATTGCCTCAGTTGTTAAGTGAATCACTACAGTTGTTAAGTTAGTGGTACAGTTCTTAGGTGAATCTGGCTTTCCCATTGATTTTGTTTGCCAGAAGGTTGCAAAAGGGGAATCACTTGACCCCAGGACACTGCAACCATCATAAATATGATCCGGTTGCCAAGTGTCTGAATTTTGATCATAGGACCTTAGGGAGACTACAACGGTCTTAAGTGTGAAAAACAGCCATAAGCCATTTTTCAATACCATTGTTAACTTTGAACAGGCACTAAATGAATTTTGTAAGTTGAGGAGTACGTGTATCTTGCCCTTATATTTTCAACAGGGGAAAAAACATACATACTTCAATACGTCAGAGGTGCAATCTGAAGCACCTCCTAGTTAGTAAATAAATATTTCAGATGCCCCCATTTCCTTTTAAGAGGGATTCTGAAGTGTTGACTCAGCCTTCCATCCTTCTGAGGTTGGTAAAATGAGGACCCAGATTGTTGGGGGCAATATGCTGACTGTGCACTATGCTTAGAAAGGTCTGTAAAGTACTGTG
>JANHJO010006188.1:45966-58068 GCA_032468235.1 Pseudoxyrhopus heterurus | reverse complement strand
GTCCACCATGGCGATGCCTACCCGGCAACCGGGCAGAGAACCCCTTGCTAAAAATTTTGCAGTCCACCCCTGGCTATTTCTTATGGGAAGACTTGATATAGACAACTACATTTATACTACCCACCTCTAAACTACATTCAGGAAGGATTTTTCTCTTAGACTAGACTGAACTTCAACATTTACTTTTGTAAAATCAATTATATATATTCAGTGTAGCAAAAATTAAAGAAGGCATTTCATTCATGTTCACACAAGCTGTAGCAGAAGAACCAACCTAACCAGCCCAAGTGACACCTGGCAAAATGATGATGTATCGAGCTATAAAGCAGAATCCAACTGTTGGGCTTGACATTTTATCAAGGACAAATTCTCATGAACAGTGTACATTTTGCATTAGTAAAAACCTAAGCATTTTATACTGGATTTTTATTTAATATAGCTTTTGTTATTTATATAAGTGTGAGAATGAGAGAGAGAAAAAGAGAGATCACAGATTGGAGTGATTGAATTAATTTTGCTATGATCTAAAATATTTTAATTAAGGGATTAGGCAGAAATGGAATTCAGTCTCTGTTAACCGTAACATCTATATGAAATCAAGCAGCCAGTTTGGCAAGGGTAAACAAAAGACCAGCAAAAAGATGTTTTAAGAACTACATTTCTAAGATTAAACGAAGTAAGAAGTTAGGGACAACCCCCCACCCAAGTCAGGCTGCAAGTTATTAGAACTTGTCCTGAAATGTTTGTACTCTGTGTAGGAGATGGTATTTATAAATAGTCAATTACTCACAAAGTGTTCTATTTCTCAGGTGGATGTAATTCATGACCCAGCTTGTAATTTCTAGCTTCTGACACTCCTTAGGGCTGTGTTACATGACACACTAAACTTCTACAGGAGGCTAATGAGACTTTGTGCACAATCATCTTAATTCCAATGTTTAAGCAAGTTCTGAGGCTCATTGAGAGGGGCATTTTTTTTATTCATGAGTTTGAAATGTTGAGTGATAGTTAGCAAAAAAAAAACCAAACCTCTTGCTGCAATTAGTAATCTTGAAAATTTAACTAAGCAAATCCTTAGATTTTTGTCCCGTTGAATGGGGATTAATGCCAGAAGAGGAAAAAGTTGAGCAAATACTACAACAGGAAATACAAATCAGGAAACTATCCCTGCAGGTATATTTTAGCCTTAGAGAATTTTGTGGTGTGAAAGTGAAGAATAGGCTTAAGCTTAACTCTAGCAAGATAGAAAGGTCTTCCCCCCACTTTTTATTGTGTAATTATAAGTCTTGACAAATTACATTATTTCTATGCAATGATATTTATATTATATAATCACAAATTCTTGACATCCTATTATTTGGATAATTTAGAGAATTGGAAATAAAGGGGAAAATCTTATTTGGAAAAAATGCAGCTTTTAACTATTCTAATCTTTGCTGGCATTGATTCCCTCCCCCCAAAAAAACCTTTTAATTCATTACTTTGACCCTTACTGCCAACTTTCTAAGGAATAATCTTATTTTTATTTCTCTAGAATACAGTTCACTTTTATCTTTTTTTTTTTACCCAAGTGAATGAAAGTATCTACCATCTTTCCTTACTGTCAAATGTCAGTTTGCTAAACCTGCTGGTGGACATAACTTTTGCTTTCTTAATATTTAGTATTAATTCAAATGTTTCACTTTCATTATGACTCTTATAAGTTTTCTTTACTTCCAGGTCACAAAATGGGGTAATCTGTAAATATCAAATTGTTAGTGTTTTGAATTCCAATATTGATTTCAGCTCTCATCTTTTACAATTGTTTATTCTTATAATGGTATTTCTGGTATAAACTATCTGAGACAATGTGTATCCTTAGCTTACTCTCTTCCCTATTGTGAGCCATTTTATTTTCTATTGCTCTTCAATTATCAACACTGTATTTTCAGGCAATTACTTAGTATAAAGATTAACCCTCCTCCAATTCACATTGTTTGTATGAATATTCGATAGGGTTTTGTTGCAGCTATTTCCCATTCTTCAAACCATCACAGACTTGAACAAAATTTTAATTACAAAGAAGAGCCTTGAAGATATCAAGCAAGGAGTCCTAAGAGGGAGCCCCTCTCCAAAACAGAGAGGGAAATCAGGGAAGGGGAATAATGAGATGCTTAAGGCTCACTGTATTAATTTTATGCTATAAACATCTGATTAGATAGCAAATGTTTACTTCTTTCAGTTTTAAATCTGAAATTCAATCACACTTTAAAATATTTTTTAAAACACTGTCACCTGGGAATTGCTTGCAATGCAAGGAAATTAAACAGCAACATGTTTTCCTAATGGATCCTGTGTTCGTTTAAGAATTCAATGCTATGAAAGCTCCTGGAGCAATTCAATATGTTTATTCATTCTATGGATTAAAAGACTATCAGTGTAATCCTAGGAGTTCAGTTAAACAGATCTTTAGGTAAGTATATACATAAGCATATGTAAATAATATATAATTATTTCTGCTTAAATTTCAGCAGGTTAGATCCACTTCAACTGTACATATTAATGATCTACTTCAGGGGTGTCAAACTCATGTCGTCATGGCAGTGTCATGTGATATATCGGGACTTTTTTCCTCTTCGCTAAACCGGGCGTGGGTGTGGGCGTGGCCAGCACGCGATGCATCCGACCCACGGGCCAGGAGTTTGACAGCCCTGATCTACTCTAACAACAATTATGTTTTAATCCTGTCTTTTCTCAAAGATGCTACAAATTGAAGATTGTATTCCACATCTACTATGTACCCTGGTGCCCAACAGTATCCTTGCCTCTGGATCTAGACTCATAAATGTTGCTCAGATTCCTAAAGCTTTTAATTCCTGGGAACTATAATACTTGTGCTATGGACAGTTATTTGGAACAAATCAGGAACTCATGTCCACCTATGACTTGCACACTTTGGACTTATTTGTTTTTGTACCAAGATAGTGAGCTGTGATTGGGGAATGCAGAAGTGATTCCTTACATAGATGGATCATTACCTGGTCACCCTATATAGTTGGTAACATTCGTCCACTCCAGGAACATAGGGCCAGTTTAGACAACTTTCCCATGGTGGGTTTTCTTTCTTTGATCCATTTGATATTATCTGGCAGTTATCATTTTGGCTCCAAGACTTCTAATCATTCACTTAGATAAAACTGGCACCATGACAGCAATCCAGATGTCTTACCCATTTAAATTTTGAGAATAAATTGAGATCATTTTACCTTAACTTCCAAACAAACATGTTTTAGATCAGGATATTCCACCATGGATGAGTGCCCAATTTTCATGTAGTGGAGAAATACTCTAGTTCTATCCAAAACACCTTTTATGTTGCCTTTATTGATTACAGGTCAGCCTTCCATTCAATTCCTCATGAAAGTCCATAGAAGAAGTTATTCAGAACATCCATCAATCTTCACTTTCTCAGGTTGATAATTCTGTTCTATCAAAATACTACAATGCAGATTAGAGACTATTGCCATGGTGAATTAATGACCCCCATCCCTAGCTTCTGAGGAATCAAACAGGGCTGTATTCTTGCTCTTTATTCAGTTTCTATATAAATGAGATATTGTGCCCTTTCTAACCAGAGGTTCATTCTCCAACACCTTCCCACCATCCTATTTCAATTATTTTGTGTATGGATGATACGGCCATTTAATCCATAACACAAGTACCGGCACCTTTCATAGATTCCTAGTTGCTTTTGTATACTTTTCTAGGGAATTTCTTGAAATCAGGTATTCAAACACTGTGAGTATAATCTTGAAGAAAAGGAGGAAATGTTGCAGCCAAGACAATGCTCAGGTAAGAGAAATCTAAGTCCAAAGCAGGAATGGAATTTGAGAAAGCATCTCTGACGTGAGTCTTTATGGTTATCTTTAGGATAAAAGTGGGGAGGACAAAGATACATTCAGAGTTGCAAGAGACTTTTACGGTAACCCTACAATAAAGGTAGTTTTAGTATTTATGACTTTGATGTTCAACCTTGGTCTATTTTGAAGGGCTGACATAAAACAAAGTTCTAGGATTTTTTTTTTCTAGAATGCAGTTTAAGTCCCGTTAAATGGGAAATTAAATCAGTTGATCTAAGTATTTTGAGCTAGATGTAAACCTGATCTAAAGACCAATTAATAGGTTAAGAACTTCAACTATCTAAATGTCCACTTCAACTCTTCACCCATTAGTATATTCAGTTGAGTGAACTTTTTATTAGAGGTCAAAAAGCTTCTAACACAATTTTAAAACATGTCAGTTATCAAGGTAATACAGGTAATTTACATTCCTGCAGCAATAAAATTGTACAAAGGTGATGGGTCTATTGCTATATAGTGCATATCTCTGTGTTTATAAGGATGCCCCTACTTTAAAAGCTGTTCAGTCCCAGTTTCTGAAAGCCAAACTTCATATCACTCACTCAACTTCAAATGATCTTGGTTCAGCTAGAATTTGGCTACATTTTTTCTTGGGATCCACCTGAGGTTTTGCTGCCTCAGATTTTGGCTAAAACAAATATGTTGGGGTAGGCTAGGGCTAAGGTTGAATCAGTAAGCCATCACCCATTGTATCACCCATAGTGTCTAGCACTCATAAATCTCATTGGCAGAAATCTCAGTTATTTTTCTGATGAAGAAATTAGAATCTCACTCCTGCAAGACCCAACTCTTGACTTCTGGTGCAGTATTTGGAAGATAAGTTCTGTGCCTTTCAGCCTTGGTAGCAAGTTTTAAGTAAGAGGACTGGTTAGTGGAGGGCTAGCTGTCTCTGAACCACATTGATTTCTGGCTTAGCGCACTACAGTGCATTTATTAATAACATAGTAAAACTACTAGAAATATAGCCAAAAGATAAAATTGCAAAGATCATTAGAATTTTTTTTTATGTCACTCGCTCAATTTCAATGGCTCTTGTTCAGCTAGAACTATTATCACAGTCTCACAACAAACCATATTGGGTTTTCTTATTTGTAGGTTAGTAAAGTCAGCAAACGTAGTTTGAAATTCGTGGTTGTAACTCATTGTATTGTTAATCTGGCAAATTACAGTATAATGAGTATGAACCTTTCTGTTGCCTGTTACAACGAACAGCCATAGTATCCGAGTCTTTGTTGACGGACCTATACGTGTGTAATACTTGGTATCATCCCAGGCGCAACTGATCTACCCAGCCCAGCGCGTCTCTGAAACTCATCACAACAAGAAACAACAACAAAAGAATGAGAAAACACGGGGTGTGTCTGTGTGTGTGGGGGGGGGGAAGCCAACTCTCCGCAGACAGTCCGTTTGAAGTGTTATTATTTGGATTTTCCAACCGAAGAGGAATTTCCACTTCCATCCAGGCGGGATAACGACCCCGCGCGTCGAGAGAAGAACGGGTGGGAACTCGCTGTCAGGATCTATAGGCGAAGTTTCTCCTGCCGGCAAGAGGCGAGGAATCTCTATGGAGATCCCAGGTTGCCACGGGAGCTGCCCTCCGCATGCAAGCGGCCGAGCGGGGGGAGCGGGTGACCGCCGGCTCTAACTGGCCGTTCCCAACAGACGCGGGCGGCTTGAAAGTAATTAGAGCGCACGCCGAAGGGCCGGCGGACAGGGCGGTACGCCGGCCTCGGGCGCTGATTGGCTACCGGCTATATAGGCTGGGACGGGAGGCCGGCGGGGCTGCGTTGAGTCCTGGTCTGACTCCGTTTGTTTCCTTTGCCTGGACTGAAGGAACCCTAAAGGAACGCCTTTCGCCACAGGTGGGGAGGAGAGGAGCGGCGGGGTTACTGCAAGATGGAGGGGTGGCTTGTGGCAAAGCCCTTGGGGGTTGCTTCTTTTGGGGAACAGCCAAGCGGCGGTGGGGAAGGAAGGTTCAGCACTCGGAGCGAACCACTCCTCCCACCCTGCCCGCCTTTAAAGTTTGCCTAGAGTTGTCGAGCCATCCTGAACTCTTTCCCCTTCTCTCCCCCGCCCCAACCCGGCCCTGAATGTGATGCGGGGCTTGGGGGGGAAGTTCTGCTTTTGAAACCATTTCTTCCAGAGCTCACCCGTAACAGAAAATCATGTGGGGGTTTTCTCTCTCTCTCTTCAAATTCTTATTCTGGGATACTTAAACAAATGTTATTTTCCCCCATAGCAAGCTTGCATGACTCCCAATGTCTAAGTTATCTGTAGTCGTAACAGCGATTGACTAGATATGCCTTCTATGTCAAGGGTCTCCAAGCTTGGCAACTTTAAGACTTGTGGACTTCAACTCCCAGAATTCCCCAGCCAGCTTGGAAGTCCACATCTTAAATTGGTCAAGTTTGGAGACCCTGACATTAGATGAATCTAATTTGTTTTAGTAGACACTGTTTGAAACCTTAGTTAAATCGTACAAGTAGATCTCGACTGATAAACGTAATTGATGGTTGTTAGTCATCAAGCAGTCACTGTATCTGATTTTATGACCTTTTTTGTGGTGGTCATTGAGTGAATGTAGCAGTCAGTAAATGAACCCATTTTATTCAATGGTGTTTTTTGCCAGAAGCCAGAAATAAACACCAGAAATCAGGACAAAGCGTCAAAAATTGTGCTTGTGTGCCTGAGACACTGCAAACAGCTGTAAAGGTGAATCTGTTGTGTAAAGACCATAGGGGGTGTATAGCTGTCCGATCTTTGAAATTGGGTCATAAGCATCTGAGGGCTTGGTGGTAAGTCAAGGACTACCTGTATTTCCATTAAATGAGCAGAACTTGCTTAGGGTTAAATAGTTGGAATAAGTTCAGGGAAGGCCTGGGTTCAAGTCCATCCTCAACTGATAGATTCACCTCTTTTTTGCATCTTGCCTTATCCAGTTGTGGGGAAACGGGAGGGAGGAATGTCCCGTATGCCGCTTTGAAGGCTGGAGGTGGACATCCGGGCAGAGTGCCTGGTTTTATTTAGAAAGTGCTTGTCCATCAGAAAACATACATCCTCCATCAGGATACGAACCATATGCTGTGCTGCTCAGCCTGCTTCCTCTGCCACCGCCAGCAGCTCTGCCCGTTATCTGCCTCCCATATAAACTGGCATCTTCTCCGTTTGTTTTCCCAATGGAGTCTACGGAAGAGAGCCGAGCGAGGGCCAAGATCCCTGAGCAAACTCTTGTTCCAGGGCCAAAAAGGAGAAAGAACGGCGACTACGGCAATTAAAGCCCTGCAAGGCCATGATTGTGTTGTGTGCCCATTGTGAGCTTTCTTTCTCTCTTGTGTAATGTCAGCCAGCAGGTAGCTGTTGGGCCATGTAACCCCCTGCCTTTCCTGGTTTCTCCTGGCAGAATTGCTGGACACCCACTGGCACAGAACGAGCGCTGCTTACATATGTTCCTGCAAGAAGAAACTATCGATAGGAATTACGTTCCGGGGAAGGTCCGCCAGTAGGAAGGGGAGCCTGGCCTCTTCCGTTTTTTTTTCCTCTCTGCAAAAATGACATTTATTTTTACACTTTCTTCTGAACCAGCTTTTTTTCCTCTCTCTTTCTGAACTCCCCTACTTCTCCAGTGTTGCCCATCACGCCATCCCATTCCACCCTTTGTCAGACAGCCATAACAAATTCTGTTGGTTTTTGGTTTCTGCATGAAAGGTGAGGATTTATGAATAGCTGTACTTATCGGTGGATGTGTAAAGCTTGCCAGGAACTTGTGTAAGAATATACACTCGGGATCTGAGTCTTCTGCTTTTGAGTAAGGAGGTAGGGAGTTTTCCTGCCTGGACAGATGTCCCCGGGGAGAATTTGGCACAGAATCTCTGTTGCTCAGAGCTGTTCTTTCTGTCAATATTAGTGTCTCTCGGCCCTGAATGATTAAAGCCACTTTCTGCTTTCCAGTCCCTTCTCCCTTCTTTGAAGGTAGCCTTATGGGCCAAAACCTCTCTTGTCAGTGATCAGACCTCTGGGAATTCCACGCAGGTGGCATGCAGGGACTCTGGTTCCCCTTTCCCTCGTTGGAATGTTTGGAGGGGCTTTGTGGTATCTTGCCCCAAAAGATTTCCCAGGTGAAGCACAGAAGAGCTTTTGCCAACTATTTCTGGTGGGAGAGAGAGGATCCCCAAGAGAGTAGGCAAAACCTGCACCCCAGCAGATGAGGGTCCCCATCATTTCTCAGCAATCTCTTGTGCAGGCCGCTCTGGGTTGTACTGTGCAAAATTACAGGTTACGGTGACCTGACTTACAGCAAACGGCTGTGCGAGCATTTCATAGTTGATGGCACCTAGGGGCTGCGTAGGGCTTCTTCAGCCCGTCTGGAATCCTTTAGCCCAATCTTTTCCCTGGGTTGTGCTGCAGCTGCAGTGGGCAGCCACTCGATCCCAGGAAAGCGGCTGCATCTGCTTTTTCGGGGAGGGGGTGGGGGAGCTTGTCTGTGTCTGGAGCCCTGCGTGATTCAAAAGTCCTTTCTTGCCTTTGAACTGGAAGTTGTACTACGTGGTGCTTGACCTGCTTTTGCAGAGTCTCTCTCTGAGCTCACAACTCCGTGCTTGCAAGATTGTGGTGCAAAGTTCTCTGCTGTTTAATGTGTAATGAAACGGGAGGTTTCATAGATGGTTGTGGGTATTCTGTTGTCCCCTAAGGAGCCTCCTCCGTCGAATAGGCCTCTGTAACGCCCAGCATTCTGTATGGGTTGCCCCTCACGGGGGGGGGGTAGAATTTTAGTCCATATCCCGAAGGCTTTAATTAAAGTTACTTCTTTTGCACCTTCCAGTTTAGGGTGGGCGATTAACTGAGATATGGAGGGAAAAGGGAGAAGCTGTGTATAAATTACGTCCTCAGCATTCCTCAACTTGCCCATGTTGGCTAAACGCTACTTGAAGGGCCTCTGGTCTCCCATTCCAGCTCTGGGTTAAGTCCAGTGGAGGGCAGAGCAGGGAAACGTCAAATGAATTGAGATGACCAGTAAGTGCTTGATAGCAAGCAGGCTTCCAGAAGGATAGAAACCCCCCCATTTGGAGCTGCCTGCTGGCACCGCACAAATCTGCGTTCGCTGTGGGTTTGAAGTCTACTCAAGTCTGGAGATCCATGGCTGTTGCTGCTGTACATGATTCCCTTGAAGGGGGGGCTCCGAGTCGGCCCCCCTTGTCTCCTTGTAACGTCCGAGACTTGCTCACATTAAAACCACTGTGAAGCCAAAGGTGTCTGCGTGTCCTGCCAGCGAGAAGGGGCTTTCGGGTGGGAATACGACGGGGCTTTGGTGGCTGTGGATGATGGGACCTTGGCGCCAGGATCTACCTTGGAGATCCTTCGGCAGCTGCAGCAGAAGCCAGCGCTCCCTGCTCGGGGCTCTGCCAGCTGGGCGGGATTCCCGGCCCAGGGCGGTGCGGGCGAGCCGAGCTGCTGCGCCTTTCCCGGACCGGGGCATCCTTTGCCCGGCGGGGGGGGGGATAACGGCGCCTGGGTGCCTGCCGGAGGTCGTGGAAGGCCAGCGCCGCTGCCCGGAAAAGCAGGGCCAGCGGGGCTCCGAAGGAGGGTCTCCCTCGCCCCCCGCTCAGCCTCCGCTCCTGCCGGCCGCAGCAGCAGCAGCGCCGGGACGATCCGAAGGGATCAATGGGCGCGCTTGGGGGGAACCAAGATCCGCCAGGGGGGGCATAGACATCCCCCCCACAGGACAAATAATGGAGCACTCCAATTCCGGCCTCGCAACCAGCCCCCCGCCCGGAGCGCGTTGGGCGTCGGAATCGAGAGAAGCGGGGGGGAGCGGCGCCCCCACGCTCACTTCTGATTGGCCGCCTAGCTGCGCGTGGTTACAGAGGGCTCCTCGGCGCCGATGGGATGAGGTCCTCGTCGGATTGGTGAAGCGAGGACCAATGAAAAGCCTGGCGCGGAATGCGAACGCGACGTCGCGGGCGCGCGCCCGCCCAGCTAGCCCTTCAGCTCGGTGGCCGGAAGCGAGGGGGAGGGGGGTCCCCCGTGAGGGGCTCGATGGATGTTGAGCAGCCGCCACGCCGGGGCCCGGGAGGCGGCTGCGGCCCGGGAGGGTCTTCCTGCGGGGCCTGGCCGTGGAGCCGCCTGGCCGCGCTCTATGGGGGGTCCTGGAGGGGGTGGCTGCAATCGATGCGCATGAATTATAGGCAGTCCTCGACTTACGACCACAATCGAGCCCAAGGTTTATGTTGCTGTGAAATGTGTTGAGTTTTGCCCCGTTTTGTGACCTTTCTTGTTAAGTGAATCACTGCAGTTGACAAGTTGGGGTTATGTGAACCTGGCTTCCCCCTTGACTTGGTCCAAAAGGGGATCATGTGGCCCTGCGACACTGCGACCGTCATAAACGTGAGTCGGTTGCCAGGCGTCCGGATTTTGATCACGTGACCACGGGG
The DNA here is from genome assembly GCA_032468235.1 of Pseudoxyrhopus heterurus. Lineage (NCBI taxonomy): Eukaryota > Metazoa > Chordata > Lepidosauria > Squamata > Pseudoxyrhopus > Pseudoxyrhopus heterurus. Next base: position 47,741 of record JANHJO010006188.1, on the reverse strand, counting down.
GATGCTTGCAAAGATGAAAAACGCTCGTCGGTCCCATTTCCCAGTGCTGTTGTACCTTCAGCTGGTCACTGAATGAACTGTCGTAAGTTGAGGACTGCCTGTACTCACCTAGTAACCTCACCTCACAGGGTGGTGGCTGTGCAGGAGAAGAGCGCCACCTCGGGCTCCCGAGGGAAAGGAGGGCCCTCAATCCGTGACCGTTGGCCTTCAGTTTCATGGCCTTTTTAATGATAAATTATCATGAGCTGTCGATCAATAATCATTGATTATTTCAGTTTTGAACGCTTGCAAAAGTTCATTTGCTTTGACCTTGTACCTTATCTGCTGTGAACGTTGGGAAATAAATAAAATCTGCCGAATACTGTTTCGTGTCTGGTCATGACAGAGCAGTGCCTGGATTCTGATTCTGATCTTCATCTCTGCGGCAGTGATACCGGTAGCAGAAGTAGCAGGGTCTATTCTGACTCTTTCCATTGTAACAACAAACCATTTTGAACATAATGATTTGATTGCAACAGTTTATTCTTATAGTAACTAAATTTAGCAAGATATGTAAGTCGACAAGAACATTGAAAAGCTTTACACACTAGATCTAAGCCAGAGGCCAGCCATACTTGGGTTATTTAGGGGTAGGATGTGTAAGGGGAAGAATTGAATTCAGGTAATAGGGGAACTCCCAGAGAGAGAGCCGCATTTTCTGGAAAGTGAAAACGTGTGTAGCCTTTTTGACAGAAGCTCTGACTCACAAACTTGTGATGTGCAGGATTCTGAGCTGTTTTGCCAAGCCATGCAGCCTTAGGGCTCAAGTTCATAGTGTTCCGCTTGTGTTTCAACAGCTGGAGGCAGCAACGTAGCCAAGGCAGAATCTCAAAAATATATAACGGAATTGTTGCCTCATCAGCTCAGAAGCAATCCTGCCAGTCCATGCCCTACCTGTTTCCTGATGCAAGGGTGGCTAGTCACCAGCAGAGGGAAGTAAGATTCCAAAGAATCTCTGGTCCAAGTTAGAAAAACAGGGAATATCTTGATGTAATAGGTAGGACATGAAAAGCAGAGGTTTGATTCAAAGGCGGATAGTATCTATCCCAGCAAGAACCCAGGTTGTGTAGATCTAATCTGCGTGGGAACAGAACTGGAAAATCTCTTTCCTTGCCTTTGGCTCAGCCATTAAATGAAAGGGAAAGGGAATTACCATTTTAAAAGATTAACTTCTCGGTTCATCAATTTCCCAGAATAAGCATCTTTGTTTATTTCTGTTTATTGGAACTCCATTGTCGGGTAATAAAATACTCTACCTAGTGGATTACAGAACAATTTTAAATTCCTGATTATGCAATCCAGTCAGAAGCAAGTGGGAAACAAGATATTGCTACTGGTATTTTTCCATGAGGATAGAAGGGAGTAGCAAAATCTCTTATTTGAAGGCTGAGCCTCAGCATTTCCAGGACTGGCCATTAAGTGGGTAGAATAAGATTTTTCTATGACATGAGATTAAATATTATGTTTTGAAAATTAAATGTTAAATTTCACAATAATAGGGTAGCTGAATTAATGTATCATATTAATGCCCATTCAAACTGTTCATTAGAGTTATATATCTTACTTCATGTCCTATTGTTTTATGGAATGCATTGAACCCTCTCCAAAATGGTAAAGGTAAAGGTAAAGGTTCCCCTCGCACATCTGTGCTAGTCGTTTTCGACTCTAGGGGGCGGTGCTCATCTCCGTTTCAAAGCCGAAGAGCCAGCGCTGTCCGAAGACATCTCCATGGTCAT
>JANHJO010006188.1:35493-45866 GCA_032468235.1 Pseudoxyrhopus heterurus | reverse complement strand
CATTGTAAACCGCTTAGAGAGGGTTGCAAGCCCTGATAGGCAGTATATAAATACAGTGCTATTGCTATTGCTATTTGGGCAAAAGTTATCTTGGCCATGGCTCCCACTGCTTTTGAGCAGGAGCTGTGAGTCCAGGAGGATTTCCAAATTATACTCTGGAGGAAAGTAACCCTAGCCAGAATTAACAATGGCAAATCACAAGATATGAGGTACCCTAAAGCCCTCAGCTATTTAGTTTTGTTGGGATTGAGCTGAATCTGGTTCATTTCCCAAGCATTGTTAAAGTACCTGCACATCACCACTTGGCTCAGGACAGAGACATACAATTGTATCATTAGCGTTCTGTTTACACTTAATCCTCTGCCAATGAAGGACTTCTTCCAGTTAAATAGAAGTGGCAAGAAAGTCAAGCCCTGCAGAACACTATAAAGACAAAATCTCAGGCAGGCCTCTCTCCGCCACCACCAAACCAGCCTTGGAAAGAGGAAAACCATTGAAAAACTCTGCCTCCCATTCCCATCCAGCCAGAAAAATACCATAATTGATGGCACTGAAAGCTGAGACCTCCAGAGGTCATCTACAAGCCGCCCAGAGTTCTTTGGGAGTGGGGCGGCCTATAAATATTAATAAATAAATAAATAAATAATCAATGCCATCTTGGTACTACTTCTTGACATGAAGCCCACATATAATGGGTCCAGAGTCTCTGTTTCCTCCAGAAGGAAGCTATATATACCACTTCTCAATAACCTTACATCAAAAGAAAAAGTTGGAGATAGGATTAAAATTGTCTAGTACTTCATGTTCTAGTAATGTTGTCTTGAGGAGGGACAAGATCAACACTGCCTTCAGGGCAAATGGAACCATCCCCTTCTCAAGACAACATTTATAATTGCTTGGAGCCAGCTACATGCCACCTTCCAAAAGGTCCTAACCAACCAAGAAAGACATGGAACTGACACACAGGTGGCAAAATTCATTAATCCAAGTATGCTCTTCCTTTCTTGGGTAACTGGATCAAATTCAATTTGGATAACTACACAAGACCCAGATTATGACATTCTGGGGTGGTTTAGTGGTTGCTGGAAATAAGTCCTCTTCAATGAAAGCAACTCAATATGTCCCAAGCATAATATTGCTATTTGAATTTTATTATGTTATTTTTAAAAAGCCTTTTCTTTTTAGGGGTCTTATTTCTTCTTAAAATAATAGAATTTAATTAAATCAACCAATTAAATCAATTTCCTATCTTGAAGTTTCTTAAATTATTTTTTAAACTTCTCTATTGATATTCTTGGTCTAGATTATCAAATTTATCCTGGATGCCAGTAACTTACAATAAATAAATTCTTTTCCATTTCATTTAGAAACATTTAATAGTTTTTATAAAAAAAATAATTCCAGCCTCATTTACCAGAATTATTGACAATTTCTGTGGTGTCACGGTACTGCATTTTTTGGCATCTTGATAAATGAGATTATTCATAAAATATCATGAAAACTGAAACAACTAGGTATTCTGAAAATAAGCTAGTTGAATGAGAAATCTATAAACTAAAAGAAATGCTAGTGAATATTTCATTTTTATAAGTGATTGAGTGACATTCCTTGTAATATACATAATACTTGGACCCAATGATAGTCAAAGTGTTAAGGGACTGTTAAAAAGCATTGGAATGTAGGTATAATTGAAATGTATGTAGTGTTTAAATGGAATGACTCCACTTTTAAACCTTAATTATTAACACAAACTTCAGGATCAAGAGACTACACTATTATAGTATGTATAGTATGTATTCTTTTTCAGGGACCCTCCATGATGAGACCAGGGTCTGGATCTGAAAATGTTGTTCCTATGACTGGCAAATATCTAATGCCAACCTCTGTGTCATCCAAGAAAAGCTTTATTGTTTACCTAGATGAAGTGGAAGAGAGAAGCAAAAATAATGTTATAGCTGCAGAAGAAGTGGAATATAGTATGTGTGAAACTGAGACCAGTGCAATAAAACCTAACCTTCATCTACTGTTGAACTTAAGTACAGGTAACAAATCACTAATTTAATAGGGAAAAGATTTTAACTTCTTGTGTTATATTTTGCCTCTTACGAAAGCAACATGTGAATGTTAAGGAGCACTTTTTGAATATTTTGCTGGTCTAGTGTCTCCAATGTTGGTGGATAAGTCCCTGCAAATTGAAGATTGTGAGGGTAACGAACTGGATATAAGTATCGATGAATATGCAGAAGATATTCATAATTATTTAAGAGATGCAGAAGTAAGTAAAAAAAGAAAACAGACTTGCTGTAGTCTTGTGTAATATTGTCCTGTAGATAGTGGCTATGTAACATGTATATTGCATGAATTCCAATCTTCCTTTTTGACTCTGTCTTTTAAACCTCATCTTGGAGAATGTTTCCTTATTGTGTAATATTCTTAGAAACTGCTTCCCATTCTATCTGAACAGCTTTAAAATTGATGCTATTGGTTTTGCATTCTATAACTTGCTAAAAATGTCTACTAAAAGAGGATATTTCAGCTCTATTGTTTGCATAGCTCTATATGCATTTGTGCACTGCTGTCTCTCTGCATATTTTAATTTCTATGGCCACCTACTTGTGAATGACTCTGGGAGTAGTTTTGAGAGACAGTTCTTTATTTTACCACTATATATTCTTTATTCTCGCTACCTTTCTCTGTACTAAGGTAACTTATATCTTACAATTTAGATAACATATATCCGACAAAACAGATTCTAATTAACAGAAGATAGTAGCTCTCTTATTTTCAAGACACCAAAATGCTTCTGTGGTTATGCTACAGATGGTTTCATGTTGGTTTGGATAGTTTTGGTTTAATTTGAAAAGAACTCACTTTGGTGTACTCCTACAGCAAAATGATTATAATATTTTTTGAACCTATATTGGGCACGAACAGTGAGAAAACCTACCATTCTTAAAACAAAGTAGGGAAGACTGTTAGGCTTAATCATAAATGCTTCCCAGAAGCCATCTTTGCCAAACCATTGTGTACCCTTCTGTTCTCTAATCATAATTGGCTCTGTTATCTTAAAGGCAACACTTATATATTTGCAGCTCTCCAAGAATATAGGTGTACTACTTCCAAAATTTTCACTTGGTGTAGTTTCTGCCTCATTTTATCATTCAACTTATAAAACTTTTCAATATTTAGGGGAATCTGCAATTTCAAAGTTAGTGGCAATTCTTTGAGCCATCCACATAAACAGCAAATCTATTGTCCATTTGGAGGTTTCCAGAGAAGCACTCTAGCACTCTAGCAAAATGATTTTTAAATCTTAGCTCACTGGATCCATGAATTGCTGCTAAGACAATTTATACCTTATGTGATATGTGGCACCTATCTTTGTGACTTTGCACCAACAATACAAAGATATAGGGGATAGCAAACACTTTAGAGTATCAAGTGGAATTTGACAAGTTGTAACAATGGAGGAACCGAGAACAATTTCAACATGGACAAATGCAAAGTCCTGCACTTGGGTAAAAAAAAAAATCAAAAGCTACACTGTAGGATGAGGGAGTATTAGATATACCTACTTTATTCTAGTGCATATAAAAAGGTAATTGGTTACCTTGGGCACAGGCTAAATATGAACCAATTATGTGAGGTAGCTTCAAAAAAAGTAAATGCAATCCTAGATTTCCAAATATACATACAGAAGCATCCTGTCAGGATCAAGAAAAGTCATTCCTCTCTTTTCTATGTTGGTCAGATCACAACTAAAATAGCAGGCCATCAACACATTCTAGAAAGGACATTGACAATCTGAAGGTGTCTTCGTGAGAGCATCTAAAATGATGAAAGGCCTGGAAGGGGGGAAAAAAGGATTGCTTGGAATAGCTCCCAGGAATGTTAGGTTTATCATGGACAAGATGAGATAGAATTATTCAGAGTGGTTCCAGAAGACACAGCAAAAAATAGGGGACTTAAATTACAAAGAAGTAAACATCAGGGAAAAAATGCCGTGATGGTAAAGAGTGTCAACAATGGAACATATTGACTTGGGTAGTGACAAACACTGGGGAGGTATTTAGACAGAGGCTGGATAGTCATTTGTTGGGGTTGCTATCATGGTAAATTTCTGCAGAGGACTGAACTACATAGATTCTAAGATTCTTTCCAACCTTTGTGTTGTATGACTGGTAGTTATAATAAACTATTTTAGATATAGTGGTTCAGAGAGCCACAATTATACCTCTCCCTAAACCAGCATTTTTGTTTTTTCATTCAATCCAAAAGTCCTTAAGATCTGTCCCAAACTGGTAAGGGGAGATGGAGGGTTAAACTTTTATTTCTTTTCCAATGGCTCCATCAGCCAGCATTCTTGGAACAACTTGGAACATTCATAGATAACTTTCCTGATAGAATATAATCAGCATTCACACATTATATTAAGTCACAGCTGTATACTGAGTGTCACAGTTGATTGATATCGTAGCACATTAAACCAAAGCCAAGCCAAACATATTATGGCTTAGTGCAATACGTGTAGAAAATATATTCCCTTTGCTTAGTCTAAAGCTAAACGCTTTGTATGTAGGTAAGATACAGGCCCAGACCATGCTACATGAGAAAGCAGCCTGATATAACCTCAGGGATGCGTGCCATCTTAGTGGACTGGCTAGCAGAAGTTGGTGAAGAATACAAGCTTCAGACAGAGACGTTGTATCTTGCTGTGAACTACTTGGACAGATTTCTTTCTTGCATGTCGGTCCTCCGAGGAAAATTGCAACTTGTAGGAACAGCAGCAATTCTCCTAGCTGCGTAAGTATGTTTATATAAAAGACAACTTGTGGCAGATGACTGTTCTTGGATACCTTATCAAGGTGAGAGAAATGGCTGAAAAAATGCAACAAAGCATTAGTATACTTCCAGTTTGATTCCATATTTTTCCCAACCTCCATTTCCAGCTTCTACTATTTTGCATCAAGGTTAAAACAATCAGAGTTTTAGAGGGGTTTGCAAGGGATACTTGTCTTTGTGATCATGTGTCAGAACATATAGTATATCCCTCTTATGAAAGCATGTTGAACATCTCAGCCTGTCTGGCAAGCAGGGAAGTTACATTCACAACACATCCTGCCTATCCTATCCTATGCTAGAGATAAAATCTGATATTGGATCCTCATTTTGGATCTAAACCCTAACTTGAACTTTACCTTACATAAGCACATGTTGATGGTTTTGACAAGTCCCCAGGGCAGGATTAAAAGAAAAGCTGTTTTGAATGCAGATTGCTTAGTGGGCATAGTTCCTACTTTACTGTATCTTGCATTTCTGCAAATGCCTACAAGACATGGCAGACAAGTCTGTAAGAATTTAATATCAAATTCCCTAGTTTGTCTATATTTATATAATCCCTTAATATTCGATAATGTTAACTGACATGTTAACGTATTTGTTATATACACTACTTAGATATTAATATATTACAGACTCAAGCATGAATGTTTGTAAGAAAATGTAAAAATGAGTCATGAATTAAAAAAACCTTTTTGAGGGGTAGGAGATAATGAGGTGAACGAGCTGAGTGAGAGATTTTAGCTGGTATAAATGATTGGATGACAGTAACTATAAGTGGATAAAGTAGCGAACTAGGAAAGTTTACACACAAAGCCCAACCTATCTTGTGGGGTTGTTGGTAGGAAAAAATATGTTGGGGGAACTAATCACGTTGAGCTCCTATTTGAAAGACAGGAATTAAATTAAATGAATAAAAGTAAGATCTGCTCTGTAATGAAAATGTAGCTCAGGTACATTTTTATTTTACATTTTAATGATTATGATGCTTACACTGAGTGGTCGTCATGGATTAACTGGATGAAAACACACTTGTTATACAATGAATTTTTCTACACTCTTCCTTTCCCCAGGAAATATGAAGAAATCTATCCCCCAGAAGTAGAAGAATTTGTGTACATAACAGATGACACTTATTCCAAAAAGCAACTGTTGCGAATGGAACACCTGCTTCTTAAAGTACTTGCTTTTGATTTAACTGTTCCAACCGTCAATCAGTTCCTCCTTCAATATTTACAAAGACACAGTGTAAGTCTTAAGACAGAAAACTTTGCAAGGGTAAGTTCTTTGCTTTATAGATTATTCTTTGTTTTGTAAGCATTTAAAGGACATCTGGACCACACACAAAAATAGCCACCTATTTGCACTGTGGTATCTGTCTTTAAGATATATATGACCTGTTATATTGAAATTACATTTTTTAAATACAAATCGATACTTCAGTGGAATTTCTATCTAGGTGTGTTATATCTGATTAACAAAGTTTATCTTAACACTTCTAAAACAGGTGAATTCTGTATTACTGAAAGGAGAGATTTGCAAAGGAGAGATACAGAGCTACACATTTCTATCCAGTCTCAAAGCCTTGGCTGAGAAAACTCTTCCCAAAATTGCTATTGAATTATGAACTCATCATGTTACAGAAGATGGAATTGTCACAACGAACATATTACTGTATTGAACTAATCTAATTTAAGCTGAAATCAAATAGGATTTATTAGGATTTGAATTCAAACAAATCTAATTATAGTTTTAACCCTGTCCATTTATTGCATATTATTCCTAAGATGCCATTGCTCTTGGTACAACATATTTCATATTTTTGCCTTAGGATAATTTGAAAGACGTGAGGCAGAACCAGAGTAGTGAGAATTGCCCTCATCTCTCTTCCTACCCCAGGGATAAGTGGGGGAGGGACAAGAATACCATTTGCAAAAAAAACATAAATTCTTTGCATGAGCCATTGAAGAACAATATGAAATAAAATGATATCATTTAATAAAAGTACCAGCAGTCAAGGACAATACAACTATGCAAATACCGAATTGGGCAAAGTTGAAAGGAAGTATTTCCTTTCCATAGTTTAGAAAGCAAACAGATCAGTGTTATTTTGCTAATGATCATAAGCAAAGTGCACAAAAGGATGGAAAAGGCTTGTTAACTTTTTCAGCTGAGCAGGAAAAATCACTGTAAATACGCCAAACCATTAGTAATATTGATACCTTTCATCTTTTCTAATGTTCCTTCCTTTAAAAAAAAATACTCTGTTCTTTTAGTACATAGCAGAATTGAGTCTCCTTGAAGCAGACCCATTCCTGAAGTATCTGCCCTCACAAATGGCAGCAGCTGCTTATTGTCTAGCAAACTACACTGTGAACCGGCATTTCTGGGTAAACGTTTATCTTAATTTAAAGGGGGTTGAGTATGACTGGGCATTTTTCAAGAATGAACTATGAAGGATAAGGAAGTTGCTTACGTTTCCTTTAGCAGCATTTATTTTATTTTATTTTAGCAACCAGCTTCAGAAATGGCTACTTTAATGAAAAGATCAGTACTATGACTAAACAATTTCCAATGTTTGTTATTTAGGCTATGCCTCTAAAAAGAATATTTACAGATTTTAGCTTGAGCTCAACAGCTGTTTATTTCAGCACCACAGGTTTTGTTCTGGCACCTTGTTCAGTATTTTATCTCAAACCGAGCAGATGTGAATTTGTCATTGCTGGAATGAGGTGAAGTAAAGCCTGGGAGGAACAGTTTGTTCCAAAAACAGCCCTAGCGATACAACTCTGTGTTGGGTTTCTTCAGTTTTATATCATGAGAATATTCCCATTATGTAGAGCAAAGACCCTAAAAATCTTCAGAAATTTCCTTCCAGATATATATTTTAAAAATCAAATTATAATGTTTAATATGATGGAGAAAATTATTAATTATTGAGGAGGAGTTATATGAATTGTATTTAATTAATTAATCCAGTCAAGATTAGAAGTTAAATTTTTGCTTAATACAAAAGCCCTGCCAAACCTGACAATATGATAGGATAATATGACCGAACTTTCATAATTATAAATGGGTTAAATAGTGTGAACTCTTCAAAACTGAGCAAAGCGTTTTGCCTATACAAACAGCTTGAATTGATTTATTTCAGGATCCCTATATAATGTTTTTAAGGTAAGGCTGCTGAGTTGTACAAAGTCTGTTCTAACTTAATAGCTGATTCAGCATAAGTTTCTTTCCAGGTCCTTTCTTGTCTCTCTGAATTTATTTGTAGTACTGAAGCTGTAACTCTGTCTTCTCATGAGCAGCCAGAAACTCTTGCTGCTTTCACTGGATACTCACTGAGTGAGATTGTGCCTTGCCTAAGTGACCTGCACAAAGCATGCCTCGATGCGCCTCATCGACAGCAGCAAGCAATAAGGGAAAAATACAAGCTGACTAAGTAAGTTCTTGGGTCAGCAGCTGCATCTTGTCCTTCTAATCACCATGTCAGCTCGTAATGCCAAATTTGGAAAGATGGAAGCAATCTAACAGAACTCAAAAACTGGAGAGGGGGGGACACAGGAGATGATCACCTTTGCAACAGTGCACAATGTTGTTGGACCAAAGTTCCCTTTGTCCTTTACCATTGGCTGTACCTATCCAACATAACACAAATTGGAATTCTTAGGTTGCTTGTCCCATCTATTCATACTGATAACACTGAGCAGACTGCATTTGTCCATTCCACATAATATATGGGTGATAGATTCACATGTATGAATTTTTATTTTGCTAAACTCATTGTCTTTCTGTTGATAGGGAACCTCTAGTTATTCAAGGTAATAAAACTCCCCCATTATATATTTATTGAATACACCTTTGGGATACATTACTTACTGATGTTCACATACTTTGAAATTAATTATAGGAATCTGAAAAATTACTCTCATTTCTTCCTCAAGTATTCTCCAAGTGATATATATTCAAAATACAGCATCATTTTAAGTATTAGATAAATATCATAAAGCAATATAATAAGCATCAGTTCCAAAGATGCCTAACTCTTGCAGACAGAATATAATTTGGGAATGGTAGAATACCCGCAGATCAGAAGCATAGATCTTCCAACATTTATTCCCGTGTGGAATTCTGCAATAAAACCATGTGTTTGTGCCTGAAAAAGATGCAGCTGCTTTAAAGCGATTCATATAAGTGCTATGATTCTGTTTGTGGATGGTCTGGTGCACATTCCAGAGAAGGAAAGTGATGTCCTGTACAGCCCTTATTTCTGCGATCAAACCACTGGTCTAGAGCACTGGAATTTAGAGACTGTCATGGTCAACCTGGGATCAGTAATAAATGGCTTCCTTCTTTACAGATACATGCAAGTATCCCTTCTGGAGCCACCAACTGTTCTACCTCTACATTGAATTGCAGCATGCCCAGAAAAACACAGAAGCTGAAGCACTTGCCTCCTGATCAACAGAGTTGATCTGGCCAATTCGTTATTTTTATAAGGCACTGCAGGTCATGTGTCTAATCTGCTGCTAAAACTATTTTTAGATGATCTTCTGATCTATAACTATATTGTATTACAAGGACTCAGTATTGTAGTTTTTATCATAAACTAAAGATACTTTTAATAAACATCTTCATCTTCAAAAGGAAAAAAAACTTAGTTATTAGCTTTGTATATCTTCTTTGCTTTTGAACAGTTTTAAACAGGGATGGTAATGAAATTTGCCAATAAAATGAAAAGTGGTACTATGTCTTAGGGAGAAATGGTGGAGAAAGACTTTAATAGTTTGGTTTGACCTAAATGGATATCTCAAGTTCAAATTCTCTTTTCCTTTTCTCATCTCAAGATAAAGCAATTTAATCTCTACTATAATCAATCTGTCTGTGTTAGGTGACAGTTCTCCAACAAAACAGAAGAACCAGACTGTTATCCAGGCTGGTCACCTTCTAGAAATCAAAGCTAGAAATAATATAGGAAGCATTAGAGAAGTGAGATGCTGATAATGGGGAGAATTATTAGTACTTATTTCATGCTGGAAGAGAGCTAGAAATTCCTATCTAGGGAATACTGTAAACAGACATTTTATAGGCATACATTAGGGATTATGTTGTCATTTCCTTTTGGCTAAAGTAGCGACACCTTTTTTCAAAGTTGCTATTATATTCATGAAAAAAAAGGTATTTGGAAGCTGATAATTATCTTCATTTGGAAAGGTAAAAATTCCCTCAAATCAAGCTCGACCCTTGGTGATTACATGGACACGTTCATTTAGTTCACTTGATAAAATATGGGAAGTGGTTTGACATTACAATAATAATATTGATAATACTAATGAAAATTAAAGGAACAAAATGCCCTATGGAAATAACACCAAGAGTCTGAATGAAAATGGCCACTACAGCTACCTGATATCCTTCAAGCTGACAACATCAAGCACACTGAAGTGAAGAAGAAGGTTAGTTGTTGTTGTTAGTTGCGAAGTCGTGTCCGACCCATCGCGACTCCATGGACAATGTTCCTCCAGGCCTTCCTG